>UESW01002091.1:237427-286341 GCA_900491605.1 Calamus simplicifolius | reverse complement strand
AAAGATTCTAACTCTAATTATGCTGGATGAGTCGAATCCCTACTAGTGGAGATTATACATTGAAACGATCCATTATCTTGGAGGATATACTCGATCGTTATCCTATTAGTGGAGGTTATACACTAAAAAAAAAATCATGACTTTAGAAGGTATATTCGGTTTATATCCTATCTATGAAGATTTAACACTAATAATACCCATGACCTTGGAGGCTATACCATGGTTGATACCTTACGTATGGGGTTGAAACACTAACAAAATGATTCTAGCATAGTATGATTGAATGACACTACATAATGAGAACTAAGAATAAAAAATATAAATTATTTATTTTAATTAATAAATTATATTTGTACTACTATTATAATATATTCTAGATGGCTAATCATTGCTTATTGGGCTGTAAAGATTATGATTATTTTATCTTTTTTTTTATTTTTCTTAGTATCTATGTTGGAATACTACTGGAAGAGTGCTTAGATGTGCAAAGAGAATAAAGAGAATTTCTTATTTAATTTTGTTAATACCTGGTGTTTTAACAATAGTTTGTAGCTAATGTTTATTGAGAATTTTAAATTTTAGAACTTAAGACTGTTGAGATTTGGTATCATATGATGATGCCACGGATATTTATAAGGAACTCCTTATGAGTATGCAGTAGTTATTGTGGCTTCCAACTTCAAATTCGGGTTCAGGGCATGATAGCATAATTTCAAGTTTTAGTGTATTGAAATGAATGTTGATGATTTAACATAATTGAAATATGAGAAATGAATTTTGGAAATGTATTTAAAAAATCATGAGTGTTAAAACTTAATCTTGTACATATTGAAAAGCTCATTATGGAAATATGTGTGTTACTCCCTTGTCTGACTACAATTTGAGCTTAGCTAATGAGATAATCATTAATAATCATGTGATTTAGAAGCTAATTTTTTTTTTGAGCTTAGCTAGTTAATGCTAATTGTTAGCAACTATATTTAGTGTTAGTTCTTTATAGGCCTAGATAGTCAGGCTATTCGCTAGCATTTCATATATTCCAAAGCTAATCTCTTTTGAACCTTATTATGATATTGAACATGGCTATAGTCACAAAGACTTAAAGATGATATGATTGTAATTAAATGTTTCAAAATATTTCATGACAAATTATTGTTCCTCATGAGTTTTATAAAATCTAGTTTAATATTAGTGATTTAAAATTTTATAAGGACAAACTATGGTGAAATGCAAATAAATATAAGGAAGAAATGCAAAATATTTTTATATGATTTTGAATTATATAGATATATTAGGACATGTCAAGAAGAGCAAAGTTTTCACACAAAATTGGTGCATCTATGTAGTTTTCAGGATTAAACCAATATAATAATCATTAGTTAGGGTGACACAACTTGTGGTACTAATTAAGTTGAGGATTGGCCATTAATATGTATGGTTAATTAAAAAAATTGATAAACTAAATCAAATTCCAATATAGAATGTTTTATTATGTCAAAAAGAGATATACTAGAATAGATAGAGTGATCCTCTCCATTGTTGGTCTATATATACATAGGACACATGTTCAAATTTATTTAATTCACTAACCTATATGAATTACTCTAAAATTTGTGATTTTCTAATCAATGTGAAAACATGCATGAAATGCATGAAATGGTCAACACGGAGTGATTTGAAATTGAAAATTCATCATAAAACCTATTAAATATATTTTACATTATATTAAATGTCAACGTTATTGGTGTTATATAAGCTAAAGGAGACTCGTGAATAGAATGGTATGGTACTAGAGCTATTTGTGTTATCCACACACATAAATATCAAACTCCAATTTTAGACCATGTTGATTTAGATTTGAGTATGCGCATATTCTAACTTAATTTACCCATACAATTTTTTGATTTTTTTAATTATAATATTATGTTTAAATCTAATTATACTTCAGTGATTTTTTAGTAGCAATTATACTAAATATTTATTATATGGTATTTTTTCCAAACATCAAAATGAAATAAACATTCAAGTAAAGAAATAAAATGAAACCTAAAGGTGGGTGGTTATCTCATAAACCCCTTAAATCTAATTCGCTAGACTTTGACATATATTGAAGGATTTGAAGTTGTAATTTGGGATCTTTGGCAATGGTTAAATAGCCAACACCTTCCTAATGAATAGTGCACATATTCTAACTTAATTTACCCATACAATTTTTTGATTTTTTTAATTATAATATTATGTTTAAATCTAATTATACTTCAGTGATTTTTTAGTAGCAATTATAACTAAATATTTATTATATTGTATTTTTTCCAAACATCAAAATGAAATAAACATTCAAGTAAAGAAATAAAATGAAACCTAAAGGTGGGTGGTTATCTCATAAACCCCTTAAATCTAATTCGCAAGACTTTGACATATATTGAAGGATTTGAAAGTTGTAATTTGGGATCTTTGGCAACGGTTAAATAGCCAACACCTTCCTATGCATAGCTAATATGGTACTAACCATGTACTCGTATAGGTCCTCACCAATCAACCTCTCTAAAGTATGTTAAAATAACTTGAAAAGAGAGACATCCATGTTAGGTCAGAATGCATACAAATACTTTATGGTTTTCACAAATTCACAAATTTAAGCATGCCTTATAGATGGCACTTGCCTCTCTCTACTTATATCTATTAAGATAAAACTATGGAAGTAAATAGAAATTTTGTTGAAGCAAATAAAGGTAAACAAGAGATGGCAATGAATTCAACCGATCCATTTGCAAGGAAAGCCTCCACTTGAAGCATGAAGATAACTTTATTTGCAAAAACTCCTTCTATCTCTAGTCCTTTAGAATAAGCAAGGATCTTATGAGTGAACAGAAAACTTTCAATAATCGAGCACTATTAATGAGGGTAGACTGAGATTTATCTATATCTTACATTATACATATACTTCTTTAACTTGACCACAAGAATTTTAGAGATACCTTTATACAAACTATTAGAGAGATTGTTAGGTTGAAGACCCATACCATAAGAAGTCCATCTTTTTTAAGAATGAAAGAAATTATAAACAAAGTTAATTCCTGCCATATCGGCTTACTATTGAACTCCTCTAGTGAGACCATAGTGTCATCTTTAAATAATTCTTAGTATTTTTGGAAGAAATAATGGAGAAACCACCAACCAAGAGATTGCATGCTTTAACTCCTAAAGGAGAAGGGATTAGAAAAGGTGTTGGATTCAAGGGAAAGGCACCATAAAACAAGCTCTAATTAATAGGAAGGATAGTTTAAATAACTATGTATCTTCAAAGCAACTTTATCCTAAATAGAGAGCTCAATACTGTCATCTAAGAAAGAAGTAATGAAGTTTCTCCTCTTCCTATGGAGGCAATTTTGTAGAATGAAGTGGTGTTTTGCTCACCCTCTTTATGCCAAGGCCCTAGACCTCTGTCTTTAGCAAAATTCTTCCCTTCGATAGATCTCCTCCAATGAGAGTTTCATAATTTTGTTTTTTATTTTTGATAGATCATACTTCCAAAGAAGAAAGGTCAAATCTCTCTTCTTTCTTATCCAAGATCTCAACATCATGAAGAAGATTTTCTTTTAACTACTTATTATCAAATATTTTTTAGAAAGGAGCTCTAAGGGCATATTTCAACCTTCTCAATGCACATAATTGAAAGATAGGAGCTGCCATAAATCTTTTGTCAAATTTAATAAATAACATCATGATGGTCTTGTTCTTGGGTCCATCATAATTCAAATATGAAGATTGTATTAGCATAAAATTTGAGATATTGCAAATAGTAATGCAAATAGGGTTATTGCAATGTCCTATGGAATGTAAATACATCACTTAGGAGAGATCTATTTTGAAAAAGCATCACAGAAGACCTAGTCAAGCTAGTAGAAATTAGAAATAATCTTTCTAATCAACTCCATGTCCCAAGCATGCAAGGAGATTTTAAAAGTTTCAATAAGACCGATGTCATTACTTGTGAGGCACACCTCTCATGGATAAACGAGAGTTTAATAAAAATATTAAAATTCTTGATGTACTTTGCATCTTACCTATAGGCTAAGAGGTGGCTAATTCGAGAAAGAAAGAAAATGGAAAAGGAGTTATATCTAAAAGCTTTCCACATATGGTTCACATCTAATTGAATGATGTTGCCAACATGTCGAATTTTAGTGTCTTGCACCCCTTCCTTTTGTTAAACTAGATACCTCTCTATAAGCCTTTTCACATTTGATAAGTTCCAAATACCTTAGCTTGGGCTACTCCAGATGAAATCTTAGATCAAATGGGAGCCTTAAAAATAACTATTCATCAATTTCAAAGGTACATTAATACATAACAAGACAAAAGTTATGATTTATATAAATATTTAATTACATATGACACATAAATATAAACTATTAACTTGCTTATCAAGTTTCGGTCAGGTCATGTTGGATCTAGAGTTGTATGTGGGTTCACAAATTGAGTTGGTATTTTCAAACCTAAGCCTATTGACCAACTTTACCAAGTTGGATTGAGCACAATTGATGGTGCACTTATAACTTAAAACTCCAATGCAAAGAGAGTGCTCTCCTAAAAATGTATTATAAAATTATACAAGTGCATGGTCACTCTCTTGAAGCTGGGCTTCCCATCCTTATTTTGTTGCGATATAGAATATGCAGAATTTTAGTAATGGAAAATAGGCAACTCAAACCAAACATTGATTGGAATTAATCATAAGAAGCTTGATTACTTTATTGGATCTTTCCCTATGAACTTGGTCAATTTATTCAGTTAACTTGGTTTTAGCTATTGGGATTGCAAGAGTTTGTAAGAAATCACCTCTATGGCAATTACTTATTTAACTTATCCAACCCTTATTTTAGTTTTCCATATGCATGCTTATTACCAAGCTATCATTTTTCTCGAGGTCTACTCTACATGTGTTTGGTCTAATTCACACATAGAAAGAGAAAGAGGGGGGAAGGGGGGTGTTCAAGCTTGAGAGGCATTGTTGATCCTTTTCCTATCAACTTAGCTTACATGAATAATTCATTGGTTAACATGTCAAACAACTTTTAACAGGATCATATCCATTTAAATAAAATTATAATAAGCAATGCTAGAGTAAGTCATATTAATTTAACATGTGTGCTATCAAAGAAAGCATAATTGGTTTACAAGTCAAATAATTTTTAAGAGGAGCAAATTCATGCACACAAAAGTATAAGAAGCAATGCTATGGTAACGTATTAAACCATACTATTGTAATATATGGATATAAAAGAGAATAGTATAAGTAAGACACAATATATTTTTGCTTAAATGCTAAACTTGACCATTTACCCAGCATTTCTCAAAAGCATTAAAATATAATATCCCTATCAATTACATGAAAAATATTTGATCTATGATAAACATACAAGTTACAAGGGATAACTTAATATTAGTAGTGAACCTTAAGATAAAATTAACAATATTTAATGCCCCTGCATAGAGTTAGAACTTATAGTGTAGCTAGTATCAGCTGAAGGCCCAGTATATGATGATGATGATGTAGTAGACACAAAATTAGAGACATCCATTGGAGGAAAATACATTGGCACTGGCATCTTGGATGGTAAATTTGGTAATGGTGCATCAAAATTGAGGACATGAATTGCTTGCCGTATTGATGGTCTTAAATTGTAATCAGGATGAGCACACCACAATCCTACAATTATGAAGCGTTCCATCTGTTGCTCATCAAAATCCATCTTTAGCTTTTCGTCCACTGCAGTCAAACATATATTTTTTCCATAAAGCTCCCAAACCCACTCTATCAAGTTTACCTTGGCCAACTGCTCCTTGATATCAATCGGTTTTCTACCACACGCAATTTCCAATATAACTATTCCAAAGCTATAAACATCAGATTCTTTGCTTGCTTTTCCTGTTAAATTATACAAAATATTTCAATCAAGATTAAGAATTTAAACATCAGATTATTCATTTTTAATTTAATTGAAATGATAATAACTTTAATTTAAAAAAATGATGTTTAACTAAAGATGTTACCAAAGTCCAACACTACCAATGAATAGATATATACAAAAGAAAAAAAATCCTAGGATTGAATACCTCAAGTTTTTTTGTTGGCCATCTACGTTTGTGCGTGGATGCTGCTGCCTTGATTTTGTATGCAAATGCATGTACATGTGATCAAAGAGTCATGATACTCTTAGGTAGCCAGACAAATAAAATTACTAATTAAGACCCAAGTCATACATGGTTAACGCTCAAGAGGTTAAACAAGGTCCTTAACTGGAGGATGGAATAAGTTCACAAGAAAAATTGTAGAACCAATAGCTTAAGCGAAACAGAGCTTGAGAAAAACTTTTTTTAGACCCAACGAGGTTACGAGTACATTCAATTCAAAGTGATATTAGCCTTGCAGCCCGGCCTAACTCATCCTGGATTAGGTCTGGAGGTGGGCCTGGGCTAGCCCAAGGCCCATCAAACTCGAGTTAGAGTTTTCTAAACTTCTGGCTGGGCCTGGTATCAAAATTGAGGCCCATATTAATGTTGGGCTAGACTCCAATAGATGACTGGCCTGACACAAGCCCGGCCTGAACCCAAGCCCAATCTAGTCCCAATTATGGAGCCCAAATTAGGCCCGATTATGAAGCTTTTTATTGGATTGGTTGAGTCTTAATTTAGTTTTAGTTTATGCAAAATTGAATCCATGCATTTATTACCTATGCAAACAATAATTTATATATACTTTAATTTAGTCTAAGAAATAATCTATATGTCTAAGCAAATTTTGTAAAATTAATTATCAAATTTGGATCAAAATCAGGTCAGCCCATTGGGTTTTGGGCCGGACTCAGGCTTGGGCTTGGGTTGAGCTTATGCCTAAGTTTGATAAAATTTTTTGACCTTGGCCCAGCCTAAAATCCGAAAAAAAAAAAAAAAAGAAATTGGATTGGGCTTGCGCAAGGTTCTAGCCTGATCTGACCCCGTCCACTTTGAGCCCTATCCGGAATTCCTACGAAAGGTATATACGAATGCATCTAAAAATTTATTTATCTTAACAGTACGGTTGCAGCACAAAAATACAGAAATTCTTGCAGTATTCGATGCAGAGGACTATTAAAGTTGCATAATAAGTGTATTTTGTATGATAAAACTGATCTGTCTATAAATAAAATTGGGAGAGTGAAAGCTGCAGCAGCAGCAGGTTGATCGTCGGTCCAACGGGACGTTGGGCGGGGCTTTCAATCATTTAGGGACAAGAGGCTGAAGCTGTGTTAGCCATAATCAGCCATTGATTCAGCTCTACCTAGTGGAAGTACAACACCTAAAACGCATTCTCTATTAAACTTTTGAATAAAAACATGAAGTTAAAAGAGGCTTCAAATCAAACTGCTCTAAAATAATTTTCATTACCTGTAGTAGCATATTCAGGCGAGATGTATCCTCTCGTCCCTGCCATGACAGTTGTTTGCATGCTTCTTTCATGATCTACGAGCCTTGCCAGCCCAAAATCACCAAGCTTGGCATTGAACTCTGAATCCAGCATCACGTTGCTTGGCTTCACATCTCTGTGAACCACGGTCTGCTCCCATTCTTCATGAAGATAGAACAACGCTGAGGCCAAACCCAATGCAATCTTGCATCTCTCTGGCCATGTAAGCAATCTTTCCTCGCCGTATAGATGGTAGTCAAGGCTTCTGTTTGGCATATACTCGTAGACAAGCAACAAGTAACCCTTTTCATGGCAATAGCCAACGAGCTGAACAAGGTTGCGGTGCCTTAACCGGCTTATGATCGTGACTTCTGATACGTATTCCTTGGTCCCTTGCTTAGAATCTCTAGAGATCCTCTTGATGGCTACTTCAAGCTGCGAGTCTTGTAATACTCCCTTGTAGACCTCTCCAAATCCTCCCTCCCCGAGCTTCCCCTCCATTGCAAAATTTCTGGTTGCCCTTGCCAACGCACCATAGGAAAATCTTTTGGGCCCATGCCCTCTCTCGAATTCATGATCGATGGATAATTCGAGAGCCATCTCATCGTCTTCTTCTAGCCCTCCATTGGTTTTCTTACGCCACATTAAAAACCACACCGAACCCAACATGCACGGCAGGCCGATACCAAGGACCAACCCCAATACCAACGCCGTCTTGCTCTTTGTCGGAGGTTGGATAGGTCCAGGACTGGGAGAACTGAAATCGGAGGAATTGAAGTCCCAGGAATATATGATATGTGCCTCAGAATAGAGTCCTGTGGAAGCTGAGAAACCAACGGCTACCTCATCCGGCAGGTACTCCCTCAAATCCACGACGTAACTCAGGCTCCAAGTCCTCTGAGGATTTGAAGTTTTGTTGAGGAAGACGCTCAAATTTTGGGTAACAGCGTCGTAACTCACAGTTGCCAAGAACGGCACATTATCTCTAATGCTAGCAGACAAGTTCACGTATGTTTGGAAAAGATCGACCAAATGTCGATGCCCATATGGTCGCTTGTTGTATCGTTGAACTCATGGTTGAGGAAGCTATCAAATTCGACCGCCACGATCCGATTCTCCGTTGCATTAATTGAGCCAATCTTTCCAAATAGTCCGAGAGTTCCACCGTCTGAATTATTTGGGTGCACAAAAGGGAAAGGTGAGAGGAAGAAAGCAAGCCCATCGGCACTTACACTCTGAGATTTGTTGATTTTGTTGATAGCGAATCTGAAATTTGTTGTGAAGTTGGCAAGCGTTCTTGAAGCTTTGTCCCAGAGACGCACCGGTTCAGAATATGTGGCACTTCCAAAGCTAGAGTTATAAAGGGTATTGTCCCCCAGGTTCCTAGTGAGCTGGACCATGTTGTTGGCGAAGAAGGTGTCGTTAGTGAAGTTTAATTTTGGTTTGTCCAGTTGTTTTCCAGAGAGGTTGAAGTAGAGTGGGCTTGCAAGGGGGATCAAGATGGATAACTGCAGCTGAAAGAGGAGATTAACTATGATATACAGAGATCTAAAGTTGCAGAGAGCCATTGCTCGCTTGGGAAGGATTGGAAGCTTAATTTTGCCAAATTGGATTTCTGAGTGGTAGAAGGGCAAGGGAGCCGTGACTTGGCTCAAGAAGTCTTCGTTGGGAATTAAGATGGATGTCAACTGAGTGGGCTTGCAAGGGAGATCAAGATGGATGACAGCTGAAAGAGGAGAACTAAGATATACAGAGATCTAAAGTTGCAGAGAGCCATTGCTTTGGGAAGGATTGGAAGCTTAATTTTGCCAAATTGGATTTCTAAGTCGTAGAAGGGCAAGGGAGCCGTGACTTGGCTCAAGAAGTCTTCGTTGGGAATTAAGATGGATGTCAACTGAGTGGGCTTGCAAGGGGGATCAAGATGGATGACAGCTGAAAGAGGAGAACTAAGATATACAGAGATCTAAAGTTGCAGAGAGCCATTGCTTTGGGAAGGATTGGAAGCTTAATTTTGCCAAATTGGATTTCTGAGTCGTAGAAGGGCAAGGGAGCCGTGACTTGGCTCAAGAAGTCTTCGTTGGGAATTAAGATGGATGTCAACTGAGTGGGCTTGCAAGGGGGATCAAGATGGATGACAACTGAAAGAGGAGAACTATGATTCAGAGATGATCTAAAGTTGCAGAGAGCCATTGCTTTGGGAAGGATTGGAAGCTTAATTTTGCCAAATTGGATTTTTGAGTGGTAGAAGGAAGGGCAAGGGAGCAGTTAAATTAAGGGATGGTCGGGAATTAAGCATTCGAAGAGGTCAGATATGTGCTTGGAATTGAATTGGGTGGGGGTAGGTACGTCTTTCCCGTGAAAAATGTCCAGCGTTCACACGGCTGTTCATAACTTAATTTTCTTAAAAATTAATTGAACCGATTGGTACCAGCAAATATTCACGAGCATTATATCAATTCAAAAATAAATAAAAAAAAAAATAATTCACACCTAAAAATAAAAGAATAAAAATACAATTAATATTTTATTTTTTTTATTTAAAAAATATAATATAATTATATTTTTGCTCATGAAGCAGTGAATGAGTAATAAAATATAAATAATATGATTTATTTATATTTTTTATTTAAAAAGTATATAAATGAACTTTTTTATAAAAAAAAAAATTGTATGGACCTCTTTAAACGGATAATTGGTACTGTTTTGCACAGAAAATTTGATCGGGTCCTCGCACGTGGTAAGACCCGGTATTGCCGTTGGTTTGAAGAACACTGTAATCAATGCTTGACTTTGGGCTTTTTTTTTTTTTTTGCTTTGAAAGATATTCAGATAAAGATAAGAATTCAAAGTGAAATAGCAGTTATATGAACATAAAATTATATTTAAATACGATAAGATTTAGTCGTCGAGATTGGTGGTTGAAATGCAATATTTCTTATATATTTTGAAGCCGAATCATAAAAGAGGAAGGCGACACCAACGGGGAAAAAAAAAACTACGAAATAGCGATCAAACTAAACGATAGAAGTCATCGATCTAAGATATAGAACTCGTGTCGTACCGGCGACCGAGTTGCATTGCGGTGGGAGGCGAACCACACTCATGCTTTAGTATTAAAAAATGAGAACGTTATTCTGGAAGCCATCTTTCTCTGTCCTCTTCCCATGTTGTTATATATATATATATATACACTGACGGGTCCTCTTCCCATGTTTAAATCTGCGGCGGGGAATACCACGTGCACCCTCAGTCTCGAATTTTAAGGCAGTGTTAAAATAAAAAATAAAAACAAATAAAATGTTTTTTATTTTTAAAAATTATAATAAAAAATATTTTTTTAAAAAATAATTTAAAAATTATAAATTATTTTTAAAATTTATTTTTAAAATAATATTTAATTTTTAAAAATTATTTTTAAATAATTTATTTTTTAATTATTTTTAATTAAATATTATTATGTATTTGTTCAAAGATAGCTTTTGAGAAGCCAAACTAATTAATTTCGCGACAGAAGCGCGGCTTTCACGGCTGACCACCGGCGCGGTTAGGTAACGTGCCTAGCATGTGGTGAACCCCAGTGCATGATAACAGGAAGCTCGACCTCTACGTGGTTATCTGTAGAGCGTCAAGTGAACGGGCCCTTGCGTCCGTCAACCAAAGAAGACGCGATAATCGGTGTGACGGACGGCCGACAAAAGTCGTGATGGCAGCTTGGAGATGGCTGGTGTAAGGGGGTAATTCTGCACCTATTTTTGCTGAGGAGCTTCTTATTTATAATTTTTTTACTTAAAAGCCCTTCTTTTTTTTTTTTTTTTTTTTTTTTTAAACTATTTTCTTTCTTCCGCCTTCTCTAAATTACTTTGGCCCTCCACCTTCATTCAATCTTCTCCCTTTCGCTCCTTGCTCGTACTCATCTCGTGTTTTCCGATGCCTTCCTTGGAACGGAGCGTCCTCTCCAGCACGAAGGTAAACTCTCCCTCCCTCCATTTCTTCCCTCCCTTTCTCTCCCTCCCACCTTCCCTCCTTCCTGAAATTCTCCTAATCTTAGGATCTAATCCTTCAAGAATAGAGTCCCCCTCCCGGCGTTCGTACGTGTCCGACGGCTCCGCCCCTCTCCACCACATCTTTCCCTTTGTCCCTCATAAGCCTCCGTTCTCTGTTCAACCCTGTTGGTCGAACAGAGAGTCTCTGTTCGGCCTGCTAGGCCGAACAATAGGAATTCTGTTCGATTTTCTAGGCTGAACAGAACAGTTTTCTTCTATTCGGTCGAATAGAAGTAAACTGTTCGGCCAACCAGGGCCGAACATGTTGAGGTTGTTCGGCCCGTATGGCCGAACAGAATTTATATGTTCGGTCACCAGGGCCGACAACGCATGAATTGAAAAAAAAAAAACGACGGGAAGAGGGAAGGAGCTGGCAACAATGCATGAATCAAAAAAAAAGACGATGAAAATATGGAAGGGGCTGGCGAGGGGGTGGGAGTGGGAGGGGGATGCACGAACTAAAAAATAAAAATAAAAAAACCGACAACGAAGATATGAATAAGAATATTTTGGCAGAAAAATTTTGAGGGTAAATATGATATTTTCTTAAAGTGGCACAGAAAACGCGGGCCAAATAGAAAGCCGGGTGTGAGGCCATCTCCTCTTTATTAAATCCAGTGAAATTGTCATGGCTTTTCTCATATTAACCGATTTGGTGATTCATAAAGTTAACCATCCACCTAATCCTGTATTCATATTGGCCCATTTAATGTTCCATTCCGAATCATATATATTCAAAACAAATATATGAAATATATATCTATTAAAAGCAAACATATATATAAATTTTAACAACCAATTGATATTTAAATTTACATTTATATTTATTGAATAAAAACATAAATATGGATGTTAATAGTAAAATTATGGCTTCAAGAAAAGTCAGGTACAGAGGTTGATCAATGATTGATCAAATTTCTCACAATTTTTTTTTAACAAGAAAAAATATATATATATATACCTGAATTTTTCATTATGAAAATAAAATTATTCAATAATTTTAAAGAATGAAATGAAGGTTTAATCGCAACAGAGCAAGTCAAGACCAATTAACTGAGCAATATTCTTTCAAAATTAAAGAAATAATATTTTAGCAAGATGTTGCTCTAGCACCACTCCGATTATCTCTAGCACAATGAAGTGGTGGGAGACAATGTTACCTATTGAAAAGTCAGCCATAAGGGGTGTTTTTTCTTTCTTTCTTCTCTTTCTCACAGCCTCAATTTCTTTTGACTGATGCAGGGAAGATTCATGCACCATTGGAGTCGAAGCAAGGTCATGAAGAAGGCTAATCCTCTTTTGAAAGTGCATGGATTTTTGTAATATGTACCCATCCCAATATACATAAAACAAGAATAAAGTTTCATAAAAATTTTAGAATAAATTCACATTCATGATATTTCACAACAAGTTAAATTTTCATCACATCTTGAATCATCCAAATTAGAGATCATATTAAAAAATAATAAGTAATTTAATGAACATATCTTAATCTTAATGATTTTATAAAAAGTTATGAAAAAATCAGCCCATAATTTAAGGATAACTTTTTTACATTTTTATTTGATTTTTTATTTTCTCCCTTAAAAATCATATTGTGTGAGTTAGAATCTAGTAAGAGTTAGAAATTTATTTTTATATTTATTTTATATTCATTTATATATTTTTTTAGAAAATTGGTATTCTAATGGAAATAATAAATTAATTAGCTTTCAAAATTTGAGATGTAGAAAATCTATAGGCTTTAGGAGAACTCTCCATCAATCGAATTTAATTGAAACTTTTGATATCAAAAAATAGTCTAAAGATGATGCTTCACTTTTATGAAAGTTGGAAGTTTGATAAAGCCAACTCCTATGATTAGGACCTTCAATCACAAGCAAGGATCAAAATTAAGAAGATTAGTCGTCTGTTTGTAGTTGTGAGCAATTTCATCAAAAAGATTGTGCATACCTTTATTTTTAATTTTTTATTATTACATACACATGTTTTATTAAAAATTCATGTTTAACGTTATTTATTTAAAAATAATAATGAAAGGATAGTAGTATGTCTTATATTTTATTATTTTTATAAAAAAATACATTGCTAAATAATTTTTTTATTAATTTGTATGGATCTTTCTAAACGAATAATCAACATTGTTTTGCATTGAAAACCTAGTCGGAACCTATCTGGCTTGTGACGGTTAGGTCCTCGCACATGGTAAGACCCGGTATTATGGCAGACTTTTGTTGTTGTAGCTGAGCTATGTGAAAGAATAAAAGGGAGGCCTGATTGCAATAGGGCATGTCAAGACTAAGGAAAACTTTTGCACACCGCACACAAAGATTGGTTTGCATGCATAATGTAGAAAGAGTGAAAATATTTTTGGTATATGCCCTTGTGAATTAATTATCGTGCGAGTTTTTTCGAGACAAATCCAAGCAACATCCTTTCAAAATCAAAGAAAAAATATCTCCTACCGCAATGAAGTGATGGGGGACCATCTTACCTATTGAAAAGTCAGTCATAACGTCTTTTTTCTTTTTTTTTTTCCTCTCTCACAACCACAATTTCTTTTGACTTATGCAGGGAAGATTCATGCACCATTGGAACCGAAGCAAGGTCATGAAGAAGGCTAATCCTCTTTCGGGAAGTGCATGAATTTTTGTAATATGTCCATCCCAATATACATAAAACAAAAATAAAGTTTCATAAAAATTATAGAATAAATTCACATTCATAATATTTCACATCAAGTTAAATTTTGCATCTTAAATCATCCAAATTAGAGATCATATAAAGAAATCCTAAGTAATTGAATGAACATATCTTAATCTTAATGATCTTATAAAAAATTATGTAAAAACCAATCCATAATTTAAGGATAACTTTGGGGTTGGTGATTAAAATCATCTCAAGCAACATTGTTTGATCAATTTAGTGTCAACTGGTTATATCGATTGATCAATTTTAAGTCTTGGGTTCAATTAGTGGATCTAATTGCTAACAATTACATTATATTCAATCCTTGGATTATGCCAATATGTTTGATCACTAATGATCGGGTCAAATGCAAAATCCTTGTTCAATCACTTGATTCAATTCACAGCCTTTCATTCTATATTGAGTTCAATTAATTAAGGTATCTAGCCTAATCTCTTGGACTAGATTCAATTATAATTATTATCAATTAAGTCAAATTTAATTTAAATAGGTTCAAACCATATTTAGTGCCGGAACTCTCTCCCAACATATGCGATAACTTATGAAAATCAGGTATAATTCTACTAGCCTTTATGTTGCACACTATGAAGCACTAGTGAACCCCATTTAATTGTCATAAATCACCTGCTCAAAAATTCATCCTGATAAAAACTTTTTAACCTACTCAAATTTATATATTTCTTAAATCATAACTTAACTTAATTTATCTTGCTTAGATAAGAATAATATTTTTATATCATGTTTTATAAAATCTTTAAATAACATCCATATTATTTTCACACAAAGCTTTAAAGATCACATTCACAGTTGATTTCACATCTTAAACCCATTTCATACATTCAACTCAAGTCTGTAATACATTACCCAGGTTACAACTATATATCCTTCTTCGAAGAATTCAAATGCCTTGATCCAAGTGTCCTGCGACCCACCTACAGAAATTGATTTTATGATTATAATATTCAAATACCAAGTAGTACTGTTATCTATGAATACACATGTACATTTACCACTATAATCTACATGCGCACAGCAAGGAATAAGACTTTCATGCATCCAAGCAACTTAGAAGATTTTTGATTTTGTTAGAAATAAAATTTGATCTAATATGCCATCTCAATTTGCAAATATACCTAGCACACCCTTCTAATTTAAAATTAATATTTGGCATGATAAAATCAAAAAATTGACCTCCGCAACAATTTAGTAAATTAATCAATAATTTATAAATTTTCTTCAATTCCAAAATTTAGCTCTAGAACCCTAACTTCAATTCTAGCTATTCTATATTCTGACTCACTTATTCAATTAAATAAAATAGGAGACCAAATTAATTTTATCCGAATAAGCCATTGAAGACCCCACACTGTTTAACTTTGGGGTTATGCTACTATCCATCCTTAGGCTGTGTTTGATATGTGGATAAGAAAAGATGTCCCCTGGATATCCCCCTTATCCCCAAATGCTATAGCTACAGGGGATAGTGCTAGAATAAAGTTTAACCATAATCCCATGTTTAATCAAGATCCCCCACTTATATCCCCCATAGATTAGACTATTTAAAATTATCCCTTGATGGCAGAGTGATAATTTTAAAAAGGTGCTTATCCCCTCAGCTATCCCTAAGGGATAGCCAAAAAGCTATCAAACACAGCCTTAAAATTTATTGAAGCCTAATTAAGAAATGTGTTCAAGAAGAGAGAGTTGTAGCGATAGGAGCTACAGGACCTCCAATAGGGCGGCCTAAAGGATCTCTATTAGGACTTTTTTTTACAAGTAGCTAGAGAGAAGCAAGTGTTTTGATCTATGAAAAATTCTTTGTGCATCACACGTAATGATTAGCCTACGCGCGTATACTAAAAATATTTTTATCCTTTTCATGCTGTGTGTGGTGCATCTCTTCTTGCACCGTGTGCAGTATACAAAGAATTTTTCCCCTGATATACCATCCTTGGATGGAGGTGGACTATGGCTAGGGTTGAAAGTGAGCTTGGGCTAGGCTCGGCCAGGATTCTTTTAACTTTGCATCAGGCCGAAGCTCAAAATTAAGGCGCATATTACTTTCGAATAAGGCTCGATTAGATGATTAGCCCGGCCTAAGCTTGGTCAAAACGTGACGAGGGACAAGGGTTGCATAAACCGTGAATCGACAATGGTGAACAGGAGACGGGGCTTGTATGAGCCGTTATTGCACTTCCGAGATAAACGGCACCACTATCACCGTTAACTTCCCATTTGCTCCGCTGGCCAGAAGGCGTGGTCGTTCCGCAAAACGGCTCAAAATGATGCCGATAACGCACGGTCAAGACAACGCCGTATGACAAACGGCTTGCCTAGATCCAAAAGTGACCGGCCCGGAGCGGTCCACACGGGAGGCCAGCTGACTATTCAAACTGCGATACGTACGTACACTTTTGGCAACCTAAGAAAAATAGTTCACTGAAAAAAAATTGACACCCGACAGGCTCGAAAAAAAATGTCCAAATGATCGCAACTGGCGAATTACTACCATAAATATAATTATCTTATGAACAAAAAAATTTAAAAGATATTTTTTAACCTCTAAAAATGTAAACAACTTTGTACATAAAATTGTTTTTACTATATATATATATATATATATACTATATTTTTAAATACATATTATTTCGTTATTATAAAATTTGTTGCTTAAATAAATTTTTCTTGCAATGATGCTAGATCAATCATTTGTCTTCTCTTTGTTACTTTCTCAGACCGTTTCTTTCACACGGTCTAGATCGAGGTTCATCCAAACAAAAGAATCCGCTGCATACATATGAAAATAAATTTTATAATATACAAAACATCTTATTTAAAATAAAAAGTCATGATCTATTAAATTTAACTAATAAAAAACTATTACACCATCAAACCAGCTAACAAATCCATACATAATGTCAACAACTAATAATCAACATAAAAAAATTAATTATTCTTAATCACAACTAGATCGTCTCTTGCATGCTAGCAACTCAACTAAAGAAATATTTGGTTATCTTCCATCCGAATCCCATTCTTAAGTTTCTATCTTAAAAAAAAAAATTATGAGCTAACACCCAGTAAGTAAATCCTAATCATACTTAGAGTGATCAAGCAAGCATAATAAAAATTTAAAATATATGTGTATTACAACAATGCTTAAAATAATATTTTTATAGATATGTTATAATTAAATAATTCACAGAAATTAATGTTTTACAAGTTTTGAAAAATTATTTCTTGTTTTCTTTTAGCAACTAAGAAACAACTTAAATTTCAAATTATGTGATAATAATCCTTTAGCCAATAAACTATGACCATATACAAATCCTATGACAAAGCCTTAAAACAAAAACTGCATATAATTCTGCGTAGAAATTCCAATAGACTAAGTCCATATAACACAAAATGTAGCTTGACTAGGAGTTAATAATATAGACATATTTAAAACATAACTTATTTTACATGCACATAATTTCTAAATTGCTCAAATATTTTCAAATGACAAATTTTAGGCATAATTGTTAACATAATTTGAGCAAATTTTACTAGAACTTGAAATACATACTAGTTATATAGGTAAGATGACATACTTACCTGAACCAAATTTTCAAATAAATATGATATATAAAGTAATTTACAAAATTTGCAATCATCCTTTCATATCATAATGTATTGATAATATTTTTCAAATAAAAGACTAGGCATACTAAAAATTCAAAATAAGTTTTTTTATCATTTAGCAGAGATAATAAATCCAAAACCATATTTTTTCAAAATATAATGATTTTAATAAACTTATTTAGCTCAGTTATCACATAATAAATAAAATATAAAATTCTAAAATATTTTAACAATCATAAATAATTTAGTAAAATAAACTCTAACTATGATTAGATTATTTACCTTAACTTGCTTTAAAAAAGGGATTAGACTTGATCAAGACCATGTCTATAGTTCATTTATACTGAACAAATCAAAAATAATATCAAAGATCAGATAATAATCAAGTTTAGTTTCACAAGTGGTCAGCCCCAAACCCATGATCAGGACTCATACCCCACTACACTATATCCAGATAAAATCTTGATTAACCACTAACCCCTATTCGAGATTAGACCCGAATCAAAAAGGAATCAAGTAAGAATAGTTTTTTTTAAAAAAATAAGAAAATAGATAAGATATGATGAAGATTCTACAAATTTCAAAATGAGAAGGAAATGATTGAGATAAGGTGGTTAATGGTGGTATTCAGTAGTTTGGAAGGCACCCATTGTCGATCGGCATTGATCATGCCTTAAGTGGTAGTCCATTCCAATTAGATGGCTAGACCCTTCTTATTCAAGCCATAAAATCTTTCCTAAAATAGAGCTAAAATTGATTTAAAGAGAAGGGGGATTTATTGGCCGAAAATTGCCCTCGTCGCGAGCCTTTTAGTTTGATTGTAACACATCCCTTAAAATGTAGCACAACAGAGTTTCTTCAAAAAACACTGAATTTCAAAGACCATCAGCAGTCTATCAGAGCAATCAAAGGTGGTAGAAGATCTAAGACAAGAAGAAGAGGAAGAAAAGCAGACTTACTGACTTTGATTGGATCACCGAACCAATGTTTTGAAAATTGGACCGGATAACGAATCGGCTTAACATTTGGGTCGTGGGTTAATCGGTTCGATCGGATGAATCGGTTTGGATCGGACCAGATAATATTATAATTAAATTTTAATTTAATAATATAATATAATAAAATATAAATATAATTTAAATAAAAAATCAAAAAATCTAAAAATCGGGTTGGACCGGTTGAAACCCGGCCGGTTCAATAAGTTTTTTCGTTTTTATAGGATCATAAAAAAGTTAACTTTAATAATAAAACTGGACTGGAGTGATAACCGGTTCCTGATTGGACCAATCTGGTTTTCAAAACATTGCACTGAACCAAGAAAGAAGATAATGCTTCCTAAATCTACTCTTTCCCAAAATAGAGACCTAACAAAGCTTTCCTAAGAATCTTGAACCCTGGGCCTTGGATAATTAAATAGTGAAATCATAGGCCACAAAGGGCCAAAAATAGAGATAAGAAGAGAAGTGAAAGCTTGCCAGTCTCGATTAGCTACCGTAAAGGAAGAAGATGGTGGATTCCTTCGACAATCCATCAATTCTTCCAATGCTTGCTTGCTATTCCTTTTCTTGGATCAAAAAATGGATTTCAAGGGGATTGATAGAAGAGAGATGAGGATTAGAAGCCTCATCTACTTTGTCTTTGAATTTAAGGGTCCCTTTGGATGTTTGGAGGAGAAGGAAGGAGAGGGTAAAGGGATAAAAAGAAAGGAAAGGGAAAGGTAAGGCTTGTTATCCTCTCCTTGATTGGAAAGAAAGGAAGATGAAAAGAGGATAGTATGCATTTATCTTGTTTGGATAGAAGAGAAGAAAAAGGAAGAGAAGAGTAATATTTATAAAATCCCATCTATATCTTTTGCTATATGAGGAGTTCAAATTAATTTGTAGGGCTAGAATTGAAAAGATAGGATAAAAATTATAAAATTACCTACCCTCTTTACTACCAATATGAGAAAGAATGGAACAGAATAAGTAACCTTCATTCTCCTCCCATTCTTTATCTATACTCCCTCCCAAATGAGTGATTTTATTACTTTTCTTCTCCTTTTTCCTTTCCTCACCCTCATTTTCCTCCATCCAAACTAACCTAAGAGACTGGAGGACCATCATCACGAATGAGTCCTGGAGTTCTTCGCTAGTTTGCCCTCTTTTTTATTTTTATTTTAATACCTTATTTTGAATGCACCAAGGCTGGTCAAATAGAACAAGTTGAGTTTGGAATTGGATTGATCCAATATGAATGGGTCTCGCACTTCCTCAAGAAGCTTTTTCATGATTAGTATGATGGTTAGATGGGCACTTTGATGATAAATCAAGCTGTAATAACGCAATAATAGTAATAAAAAGGAGTTAAGAGCCATAGCTTCTCGAATTCTCCTCAATCCCCGAACACCATGACCTTAGACAAAGAAACAACTAATGCCAGAAATATTGCTTTGCTCATTCTTATCTTCAATTTCATTCCTTTTGTCCACTCAAAATGGTCAATCAAAACAGCAATGCTGGTGCAGAGGTAGAGAGATAATGGTTTCTTGGGGGGTAGGTGGCCCACCGAAGAAGCAGCGAGGGAGAAAGAGTTAGATTCTGTAATCCCTTTTCTGAAAGGAACTTAGAGGGGGTGGTAAATAAAAATGACGACAGTGTCGTCGTATCCATGACGATTGCTAAGCATCCTGTAAAAAGAACTCTGTTTTTCTAGCTTCTTCCTACTAGTTAAGCTCTAACGGTCTAGCCTCCTTCGGTTAGACGGCTCTCGTTTGTTCTCGAGTGACTAACTTGAGCATTTGAGGATCCCACCGGAGCATCCAATCTCCGAAGACTTTTCTTGCAGGAGTCCAACGAGAAGGACGTTCGTTTCTTTGGTGCTTGAAGAAAGTGACTCGGCGTCATCAGTAACAAATAAGTAAAAATTTTTGGTGATCTACGAATCATAGCCGTATCTGTCTATATAAAAAGGTTTGTAAAAAGATGCAGATT
The DNA here is from genome assembly GCA_900491605.1 of Calamus simplicifolius. NCBI lineage: Eukaryota > Viridiplantae > Streptophyta > Magnoliopsida > Arecales > Arecaceae > Calamus > Calamus simplicifolius. The sequence continues at coordinate 265,543 of UESW01002091.1, read as the reverse complement.
TTTAAACTTAAAAATTCTTGTAAATATACTACAATCATAGAGGCATATAATGTACAAGGAACTATGACAGTCTGACACAAAAAAAGGTGGGATAAAAAATAAGAAAAAAAAACCTTTTTACATATCTCGAATACCAATCTTGGGCAATAACTGAAATAAAATGAATACAATGAATTTATGACACCATAAAGAAGCCTAGAGGGTGATAAAAATTGGTCTAGTTGTCAAGCAAGACACGATACTTCAACGTTGAGATCGAGAAATATTATTGGGACTGCAGTTGAATATTTTAAAACTGTAAAATGGAACAAAAATAATGTTCCTTTACTATCAAAACCACAATAAAGTGGAATAAAATAGGATGAACATATCTGAAAATGAGTATTTTAAAGCTATAAAATTGAACAAAATTATTGATACTTTATTATCAGAAAGTCAACAAAGTAAAAGAGACAGATCTCATGTTCTAACCGGCAAAACTGAGTAAGAAAGAGGTAAAACTATGATATGACTTGATATTAATTTAGCTGATAAGAGCAAAGTGTAAATTAATGATCAAAATTATCTAACGACAATAATCGTTTGAATACTAGGCGGTTTCGGCTCCTAAGCGGCCCTAGTTTATAAAGCGGCCCAGAGACGGCCTCAGCTCACATGTAGCTCCTAGGCAGTTCTGGCTCCTAAACGGTCTCAGCTCACAGATAGCTCCTAGGCGGTCCTAGCTCGGCTTCTAGGCAGCCCCGGCTCCTAAATGACCCAAGTTCCACTACAAAAAAAATGACTTATTATGACGAATTAATTCGTCGCAATAAGTACAAAGTCGTCGTAATAAATTATTATGATGATAAAAAATTCATCGTAATACATTACAAATCGTCGTAGTAATATGTTGTCGTAATAACCTATTACAGCGCGTTATTTTCGTCGTAATAGAGTCCTATTACGGCAATAACCTATCGTCGTATATATTTTTTAAAAATTTAATTTAATTAAAATCTTATTACGGCGACTTATTTTCGCCGTAATATCAATCTATTACGGCGAAAATAACCTATTACGGCGAAATAAGTCGCCGTAAAAGGTTTTTATTTTAATATTAAAATTTAATTAAAATCTTATTACGGCGACTTATTTTCGCCGTAATATCAACCTATTACGGTAAAATAAGTGGTCGTAATAGGTTTTTATTTTAATATTAAAATTTAATTAAAATCTTATTACGACAACTTAGTTTCGCCGTAATAGGGTGATATTACGGCGAAAATAAGTCACCGTAATAAGATTTTAATATTTTTAAAATTTAAATAAAAACCTATTACGACGACTTATTTTCACCGTAATAGGTTGATATTACGGCGAAAATAAGTCGCCGTAATAAGATTTTAATAAAATTTTAAAAATATTAAAATTTTATTTTAATATTTTTTTTATTGCACCTGTTACAATAATATAATATTAAAGCAACGATACTAAAATAATTTTCTAATATAAAAGTTTCACAAAAAAAATTAATAAAAGTTTTCATTCATTTCAATAAAATCATCATATACAATGTTTCAAAAAATACATAATTTAAAAAAAAATACATGTACTATGGAGGTGAAGTCTGCTGGGATCCACTAGGATGATATCCAGGCACGAACTGTCGCATGAAAGCAGTGAGCTCAGCAGTCGTCGCCTTTAGATCCTGGATAGTCTTCTCTTACTGAGTGAGTTTATCCTCTTGCTGAGCGAGCTTATCTTCTTGTTGAGCAAGCTTATTCTCTTGCTGAGCGATGAGCTCTCGGCACTCATGTAATTCACCCTTTAATTGTGAGTTTTCAGAAGATGAAGAACTACCTCTAATTCTCGATGTACCCTTCGGTAATGGACCCCATCCTCTTTTATAACCAGATCTAGAGCCTAAAACCTCCTCCAAAATGACATCCTCATTGATTGGTTCTACTGTAGAGTCCTGTGAGGAAAGTCGCTCTATTAACTGTGCCTGCAATGAAAAGAAAACAAATTCAATATGTTTAGTATAAAACATTACATTCAATAATATTGTATTTTTAATTGATAAAACTTACATGGGTTTCTTCAGCTTTTTCATTTATCCATTGATTCTTCTTTTATCAAAATGAAGAGTATTCCACAGATGAAGTCTTGATGGCTCCTCTCCCGTAACAGGATCTCTCTGAAAAGAAACAATAATAATTTAAAACAATAATTTGAATGATTATTAATCGGTAAGTAACATTACCAAAGTATGGTCAATAAAAATGCCCAAGAAGGCTAACCCTTCCATCTCAAAATTTTTTTTTTCTTAAATAAATTCTTAAACATAATCGGAAGACAAAAAGGAGGAGAAGAAAATATTGTAAACGACCAAAGGCTAACAGCAACCATTTAGGATCCCATATTCCTCATTTGAAAATTTATAAATAAATAAACCTGGTATTTTAATTAATGCACATGGCGGTGTATCTCAGTAAGACATTTAAAGCATCCAGTTGTCCTAATGACCAAACCTGTGAATGATATTGTCTCGACTAGAGGTAGCTACTGTAAAGCTTCTGAAAGGTGCACACGTGAAACAAGAAATACAAAATAAGAAAAACCACATTATATGGATGACCAATCCATATTTTAGCATGTCTAGATGACCAGTAACGGTTGTCAGAAAATCATAAAGGGTCTCACATTTGAGACAGCCGGGAGCATTCTTTGCATTTAGTGTGATTAAGATTATCACAATATTCTAATCTAATTACAATTTGTTTAGCGCCCATTCAAGGGCCAGAGTTACTTCCAAACTAAGGTAGGCTAAGTGCGAGAGATCACGCATTCCAACAGGCTTTTTATATCTGAATAATAATTTGGCGGCATATTTCAAACATCTCATCTCTTAACCATGATTGAAACTTTGACTTCTTTATTTCCTTTTTGGGTGGTATTCTTCTTTATTTCCTTTAGTATCTGTTTCTTCTTGCTAAAGGACCTAGGTTGGCAAGGGATCAAAACCAAGATAGAAAAACAAGCAAGAGATGGTCAAAGCTGTACAAATTCTAAAGCATAACAGATTTTTTGAAGAAAAATGAGAACAATAGAGAGAAATGACATCAAGTTATAGACCTTAGTACAGTATGAAAAGCAGCTATCTGAAAAGCAGACTATGCAACAGCTCTCAAGCATAATGGTGGGAGACAATTCCCTTGATCTGATATTGACTTGGTCAGGCATTTGACCTGTGATTTATATACTCAAGAGTGTTTATCATATCTCTTAAAGAGACAAGTCTGTTATTTAGTAAAAAAGCTTTAGATACCATAGAAAAGATTTTGGTAAATTCATGGAGAAAAAGATTTTGCGTGATCCAGGGCCAAACTTCTGAGAACTATGACCTTGATTCCTTTAAATTTAGGCTATTACTTGGTAACTGAAAGTGTTCGCCATAAAATTTAAGTATGGTCTTGTACATTAGGAATTTTCTAACTTTTCCAATCAAGGTCTTGGTCCTTCATGAAGGCAAGTCATCTCTTCCTAATTAGTTATATTTAGATCAGTTCAGCATGGTTTCTCATTCTCAACAATCCAGATACAAGGCCCTTGTATATTAAAGCATTTGTCATTCTCAACAATCCAGATAAAGTTTGCCAAGAAAAGCTTTAAAGAGGGTTGTTAGTAATGAATCATGACCAGGTGTTGGTTTTTCAGGGTCTGAAGCCAGTGCTCAGCACAAGGGAACGCATGGATTTGAATGATGATACCGAGATGCTGGACTGCATAGAAATGGAGCATCTAAACCTCCATTTGCTAAAGAGAGATATAGTTTCTGCTCCTTTTTAGCCAGCCTCTGTACATATTGTTGGTCCCAAGTTTTCCTCTCACTCCTTTCTTATGTTTCAAAAGCCACAGTTCTTAGGACTATGAGGCTGTTTGATCTTACTTGCTTTTAGTTGTCACTTGTATATGCCTATGACGAGATGCTGCTGTTAAAGAATTCCTATTAATGTCTGTTGTTTGAGCTGTCGTAGTTGAGAAGGACCAAAAATTTGGCAGTTTTTGATTTAAAGGGAGATCTTGATTTATTGCACTAAAGGTACAAAGAAACAAACACCTTTATGACCTGAAAGCTTCACGACTGTAATCAAGTTTGCATCTATCGAGATCAGTAGCACTCAACATAGAATCAAATCTTTCATAAATATGACTACGCTAGATTTATAACACTACAACAATATCAGTAAAAGCACTAGGTTCATAGTATTCCTTACCATATCATAAGAGTGAGCCGGTATAGACTTCGATCCAGTGAGAGCAGCATATGGCTGCAATTCCCGATTAGATTTATTTGTTTCTGATTTTTTCTACATCAAAGAATTAATGAAAATGGTTACATGAGTTTATAAAAAATATAAACTATTAAAATATTTGTATGGATGTATTTACCTTATACTCATCTGAATAAAAGTAATCACATAGAAAGTCCCAGTCACTCTGCGAGACACGAGATGGCTTATTTTGTTTTGCTAATCTCACACTTGTGTCCCCACCGTGACTAATGAAGTGGATATGAAGCCGATATCTAAATTCTCGATAAACTTTATTCATTTGAAACTCAATACCTTTTTTAATATGATCTAAATTCATATCAAGATCGAACTTCTCCTGCAAGTATATATATATATAAATTATAAAAGTTATAAGGTATATTAAGTACATTAAACGTAATCTAAAGTAATCTAATACAATTATACTGACCTGAAGTCGATCGATCATAGTGCTTTCTGTGCATCAGTGATCTCACTCCACTTCTGACCGCAAGTGGTGCCATGTCACGTACAACCACTCCTATCTCGGTCAGAAACTCAGAGCGAAACTCACCCAATGGTCGTCCAACCTCAGGTGGCAGAAGAATAGGCAACTTCTGTCCACGACGCGTATCAATCAGATGTGCGGACTTGTATCCGCGAGCAGGACCTCGGCCCTTCTTCTTTGATGATGTAGCTGCAAAACATAATGAACTAAATTAGTGCAAAATAACATAAAGAAATAGCCAAATAATATAAGTTTAAAGTAGAGTTATTACATGATGCGCCGACAGATGACCCCTCTGTCAGAGCTGGAATGTAAGGAGAATCATCTCGCCTCGATGTAGCAGGAGTATCTCTCGAAGACATCTGCAAACAAACATACAAACTAGAATTAACAAATAAGAAAGTATAAGAACATATAGTTATAATAAGTAAAAAAAAATGAATGCTACCAAATTAATCACTGTCATCACTAATATGCTCATTTTCTTCATCATCCTCCATATCAGAACTATGTATAGATCCCTCACTGTCATAATCAGCTAGTGTGTCGTCCTCCTCAACATCTTCGCATATAAAGTCATCTTGACCGACATCACTTTGACCTCTAATTTTCTTGAGTTGCAACTATTTCAGCATCAGTGTCCGTACGCCGAGATGTTATTAAGTCCATGTTAGGTTGCTCACATGTGAATCGAAGGGCTGCTGAATCATCTTCTTGATATACTTCTTCCTGAACATCATCATCTTTTTTTGGAATATCCCACAAATGACGATGACTAACCTTGTATACCACTTTCCAATTAGAATTGTTCTTCAAATCATCCAAGTAGAAAACCTTTTCAGCTTGTGATGCTAAAATGAATGGCTCATGTTTGTACCATTCCGAACTAATATTTATACTTGTAATATTATAATGTTGTTGCATTCTCCTGTGCTTTGGTTCAGTTTCAAACCATTTGCACTTGAACATTATCGCCTTACAACCTTTAACAAAATGAAATTCAAGGACCTCTAATAATATACCATAAAAGTTAATTTCTTCTCCTAGATGAGTAGAGGGAACACAAATGCCACTATTCTGTGTTTTATGGCCGACATCCCGAGTAACAGTGATAAATTTAACGCCGTTCACCACACAGCCAGTATACGAGAACACACGACTGTCGGGACCAATAGCCAATGAATAAAGCTCATCAGTAGCTTCAGATGCCCCAGCAAAATGCTTATTTAACATCTGGATAAACCAAACATCAACGTCATTTGAAATAAAGACATGATATATTAATTGACAATATAAATGAATGTACGGGCTTACTTCATTTTTAAACCACTCCAAAAATCTTTCCTTTTGTAATTGGTCCAGTTGTTCCGGTCTAGTTGGATTTAGCTGATCAATGTGTGGCTATAGAGAACATTACGCTAATGAGCACTATAGAAAATTGCATGATATGAAGAAATAATTTTACAAGTATACTTACTTGAGAAATGGTTGCACCTCTGGACAATTATTGATGAGGTACCAATGTACTTGTTTTAAAGTTTTATCATCTAAATGCACCATTCTTCCTTTTCCAAGAGGCCGCCAACGAGTTGCAAATATATTTAATTGCTTGTCCAAATGGCTATCCGAATCAAAATTTCGTTCCGGACGATTGAATTTTGTTTCTATGCCTCGAAGATACATTGAACAAAATGTTAGAGACTCGTTGACAACATAAGCTTCTGCAATTGAACCTTCCGGACGAGCCTTATTACGTACGTATTGTTTATACGTACCAAGTGCCCTTTCAAAAGGATACATCCATCTACTTTGAACAGGTCCGGCAAGTAAGGCCTCGTAAGGCAAATGAATTGATAAGTGCACCATAACGTCAAAAAATGCTGGTGGGAAAATTCGTTCAAGCTTACATAAGATCACCACAATCTGCTCTTGTAACAACTCCAAATCCCTAACATACAATGTCCTTGAACAAAGTTGTTGGAAGAAATTAGAAAGCTCAATTAAAGTACTACTCTCATGTTTCTGCAAGAATGGTTGAATGCCAATAGGTAACAATCTTTGAAGTAGTACATGACAATCATGTGTCTTCAAGCCGGATATCTTTCCATCACCTTCATTTACGCACCTTGAAATATTGGAAGAATATCCATCGGGCACCTTCACAGATTTTAGCCACTTACAGAATTGTCTTCTTTCATCTAATGTTAAGGTGTAAGATGCAGGAGGCTTATAAACTCTATTACCTTGAGTTTGTAACCACAACTCCCTTCGGATCCCCATTGAAGCCAGGTCCTCTCTTGCTTTATATGTGTCTTTTGTCTTACCTTCGATGCTTAATAAAGTTCCCACGACATTGTCACATATATTCTTCTCAATATGCATTACATCTAAGTTATGTCTCAATTTTAATGATGACCAATACTCCAACTCGAAGAAAATGCTCTTCTTATACCAATTCAACTCATTTGGTGCACGCTTTCGCTTTCGATGTTTATTGTTTGGATGCTTTCCGGACTGTTCAGCAGCTATGTGTTCTAATTGCATTAAAATTTCTTCTCCGGTCAACATTTTTGGTTTGACTCCATGCTCTCTACTTCCATCATGGAGTCTACTATTTCGCCACTTGTGATAAATAGGCAAGTAACGGCGATGTCCCATATAGCAAATCTTGTCTTTCAGCTTTTTGGATGAGGTTTGCTCATTACAAACTGGACATGCCTTATAACCCTTTGTGCTCCAACCAGATAATAATGAGTATGCTGGAAAATCATTTATAGTCCATAAAACAGCTACGTGCATCCGAAAACTCTCTTTGGTAGATGCATCATATACATCAACACCTTCGGTCCATAAATGTTTAAGTTCATCCACTATTGGCCTTAAAAATATATCCATATCCCTTCCTGGAGATTTAGGACCGGGGATAAGCAACGACATCATAAAGAATGTCTCTTTCATATATTTCCATGGAGGCAAGTTATAAGGTACTAAAATGACGGGCCACATACTGTATGCATTACTCATGTTCCCAAATGGATTGAATCCGTCTGAAGCAAGACCTAACCTTACATTTCTTGGTTCACTGGCAAAATTAGGATACTTTTGATCAAAATCTTTCCATGCTTCTCCATCTGCTGGATGCCGTAACACCCCATCTGTGATCGGTCGCTTATCATAGTGCCACCTCATATCTTCAGCTGTATATCTTGAGGCATATAGACGTTTCAAACGAGGTGTGAGTGGAAAATACCGCATAACTTTATAAGGTATCTTCTTACCTTTGTCTTAACCACTTGGTACCTAGGCTCGTTGCATACCGGACATTTTTCTAAATAGGCATTCTCCTTCCAAAAGATAGCACAATCATGCTTGCATACATGTATGTTCTCGTAGCCTAAACCCAACTCATTCATCTTCTTTTTGGCCTCATAGTGCGAAGATGGTATTCTAGTACCATTCGGAAATGCCTCTTTTAATAGTTCAAGCAACATATTGAAAGACTTATTTGTCCACCGATTGAGGACCTTAATGTGCATTAACTTCACTAAGAATGTCAAAGAAGAAAACTTTTCACATCCAGGATAAAGCTCGGATTCCACCTCATTGAAAAGATCATCCAATTTCTTACTGTGATCGGTCCTTCCATGGTCAGACATCATCGGATTGTCATCATCATTGCCAACCTCAGTGTGAGCACCACTTGGGCCAGCGATGTCCTGCAATGCTTCGACCATCTCATCTTGTTCCCTTTCTGGGTCATCATCTTCATTCTCATTTTCATCTGAGACATTGCTTCCAAACTGTTCTCCATGAAAATACCACGTCTGATACGTCTTCGAGAAACCCTTTAACATACAGTGTAATTTAACTAAATCAGGCTTATGCCATTTGCCATTATAACACCGCACACAAGGACAACGTATCTTCCCTTCTTCATTAACATGAAGCCTTGCCTTTTCTATGAACTTCTTAATACCGGCATCATATTCTGGACAATTTCGTTTCTTATGTATCCAACTCTTATCAATCGGCATCGTTGGTGACGTACAACAGCTGTTTGTTGCAAGGATATGTTAGTGATAAAATATTACTTAAACAATATATAGCACTTTCATTAGAAGATCATCCTTTAAATTTGATTGTAATCTTGATAATTATCTCTAATGTTTTTCATATAAAAAAAGATAAAATTTTTTAATTTCTCAGTTACCATGACGATAAAGTAAGATCATCCTGCCTGAAGAAGGGCATGTAAAAACAACGCATAGAGATGAAAAAAAAAAGCTTAGAAATTAATTAATTACCATCTGTTTTTTTTTTTTTTCAGAACATCAAAAATTAGTTTTGAAGAAATTTTAATACCTTGAAAACCCGAGATTGAGCAAGCCATAACTTCACCTAATTCATCATTCTTTGTTCTACCTTCTTTATTCGACCTTTATCTGCTCGTTTATTAGACAAATAAGATGATTGGTCATAAGAATATAAGTCCTGCCCTTAAAAGACTGAATCCATGTACTCTGAATTTTCTAACTAATTATATTAGGTTATATCATAAAAAAAAAAGAGATCATACACTAAATGGTCACTAGGGCTCATTTGCATCATGCCGTATGGCATGTGAATCCAAAACCTAGGTTTATATAAAACTCGATCGATTAAACAATTTATTTTCCTACGCCAGAAGCATGATAACAGTCATAGAGGGACGAGACTAGAATGCCACCTGGCAGACACCGGAGTTACTTTTGAAATTATAGAATAATATATAGATAGATGAGTAGACCTGTTTATATTCTGAATGGACAACGAACTCTACATAAATAATTTAAGCATTAGATGTGATTGATTGCCTTTAAATAATAATAATTATTATTTTAAAAATCTCAAATCTATGCGAATTTAATAATTTAAATAATATAAATAATATATAATTTTGATTGTTTCATGTATAATAACCTAAAAATCTTTTATTTATATATTTAAAAAAAATTAATTTCAAGACAACAGAACACATTCTGCTATACTGACCGTGAGACCAAATCCAATCGTACAATCAAGAACCTCTTGGATAGCTATTGGCTAAGAACAATCCCACGTAACTGCTGAAAACAGTCGCCGTCTTATGCAAATAATGTCATCAGGTGAATCCTCATCAGTCCTCCAATGAATGCAGCTAACACCAACAAGATATTTTTGTAAGCATTTAGCAAATTGAATCACCCATTCGTAATGTACCGAGAGTGCGATTTCTTCATGAGCACCACATGGTTTTGCAAAAGCTATGGCAACCGGCAAGTCACAGGTATCCCTCCAATATTCAGTTAGGACCCTTTGAGATATACTTTTCGCGAACTAGAAATTGCATTAACGGCATTAAGTCATTGCCAGGCTATTGTCCCTTCGGATACAGCATTCAATCTGACTTTCGGCATTTCAATATCTCTACTAGCATTTTATAATTAAACTAAATTAACACTTTAATTAAACTCTTAATCTCTATCTCTATCTCTATCTCATGAGATAAACAACTGCCCTCCTCTACTATACAGGCTTGGATTAGCGATATACTAAGTTTAGAAATTACACGTTAGGAACGCATCATCAAGGCAGTGTGTTATGTAGAATACCGCACTGGCACAGAAAGCCAATTAGACATCACAGGATACTCAGAAAACCCTCAAACATTGTAAAATTCTATTTACCACATACTAAGTCGATGTAAAACAATGTAAAGATTGCCATATGGAACTGGCTCAAATGAAAATGGGTGCACAATAAAAACTATTTTTCAGATTACCAGGGGAAACATTAGAAACTCAAGAGAAACTTTAATTTTAAACCGTTTCCCAAATTTATCCAAGCTTCTTTTGTCAGGCCTCTGACAATTATCATCAGTTTTTGCTGGATCAAATGAATTAGAAAAGGACAACCAAAAGATTACAACTAAAGCAGATAATTCATTGGACAATTTAAATTGCTAAGCTAGCATATGAACTCTAAAAAGCATTCTCCGATCAATAATCAGTCATAATGGTTCTTTATGTAGTAAATATGCCAAACCATTATTTTTAGTTAAAAGTTTTGCATCCTTGTGAAGGAGTTAAATGATAAGCCAAAAAAAAAAAGGCAAGAACTCAGAATCTTTAAAATCAATAAAGTGTTCAAAGAAAATAAACCGTCATTAGCTTACTCATATATGCGCTTTGAAAACTAAAGATTCTTCTGTTGGACCAACATCATGGTTTTGGCTCTAGATAAACAAGATTTTATACTCCCAGACACCACATAACGCAATCTATACCACATAACGCCACATAACTGCTTTGAAAATCTGCTCTCTCAATAAGCTACCACGAGATAGTTCGTCCAAGCCGAACAAATCTAGCGAATCAAGATACGCATGTCTAACTATCCGACAAAACCTAGCAAATCAGGAAAACCTAATATCTTCCCAGATCACGACTAAGCAGAAAGAAAAGAGATCTCTTCATGATCTCGTGCTCTTTTATCAATCTATACCACCAACAACCATTCATGCGTACCCTGATCAGTGGTAAATCTCATAGCCTTTCTTCTTGACCATAGCCGCCTCTTTTATCGATCAATCTGTTCCATATATATATATATTGAATAGATATAAATTACATCACCGGCGATCGAAATAATTAAGCTGCTGCTCCTGACCACAAGATCACCAGAATTAATGAAGCGAAAGATAGACCGTAGGTCTGGCCTGTAGATGGATTATGTATATTGACAAGAATGCTTCCAGATAAAAATTACAACAGGATGGATATGCATCAACGGTTCACATTATCTCTAGATACTTACGAGTACAAAGCTATTTAAAAAGCCATATTAAAACTACAAATCAGTTCTATGGATCAAAATTTGAGCAGTAAAAAAAGGAGTGATAATTGAGATAAACTTACCTTTTAATTTCTCAGTGGTTTTGAGAAACAACCTCAAATCCTCTCCAAATCCTTTTCAAATCCTCTCCAAATCCTTTCCAAATCCTTTTCAAATCCACTTCAACCTCCAAATCTGAAGAGATAACACCAGCATTACTAAGATTCTGGTTCCTGCACCTTCTCCTCTGGCTAAAATCAGATTTAAAAAAAAAGATGTAGTTGGAAATCCACTGCACCTTCTCCTCTGGTTCCGACGTCCGGGATGTGGCGGCGGAGAGGAGCTTCCGAGGGTCAGCGGACGGACTCTCTTCTAGTTCTGGCGTCTGATGGTGGGAGGGGGGGGTCGGCGGACGGAGTCAGGGTTAGGGTTTCACGAAGTCGTGCATTTCAGCGGGAGAGAGAGGGATTGACGAGGCGGAAATAAGTATTACCTTATTACGGCGAAAATAATTTCGTTGTAATACAAGTATATTACGGTGATAATTAACTTTCGCCGTATTATAATTATTTTTTTATTTTTATAAGTCCTTTTCTTACGGTGAAAATAAATTTCGCCGTAATAAAAGGAGAAGAAAAAACTAACCTATATCGTTAACCTATTACGACGAATATGGGTGACCTATTTCGCCGTAATAAATAGTAAGAAAAATAAAAAAAATTAAAAACTTAAAATTTAACCTGAGCTATTACGACGATATTTATAATTCATCGTAATAATACTTCTTATTATGGTGAAATAATAGAAAGAAAAAAAAAAAAAATTAAAATCTTAAAATTTAACCTGGAGCTATTACGACGAATTATAACATTCGTCATAATAAGGCTTTTTATTACGGCGAAATAATATTTCTCCGTAATAAATAGTAAGAAAAAAAAAAAAAATTAAAAACTTAAAATTTAACCTAGAGCTATTACGATGAATTATAAAATTCATCGTAATAAGGCTTTTATTACGGCAAAATTATTTCACCGTAATAAATAGTAAGAAAAATAAAAAAATTAAAACTTAAAATTTAACCTGAAGCTATTACGACGATATTAAAATTCATCGTAATAAGACTTCTTATTAAGGTGAAATAATATTTCACCGTAATAAATAGAAAGAAAAATAAAAAAAATTAAAATCTTAAAATTTAACCTGGAGCTATTACGACGAATTATAAAATTCATCGTAATAAGGCTTTTATTACGGTGAAATAATATTTCGCCGTAATAAATAGTAAGAAAAAAAAAAAATTAAAAACTTAAAATTTAACCTGGAGCTATTACGACGAATTATAAAATTCATCGTAATAAGGCTTTTTATTACGGCGAAAACTTATTTCGCCGTAATAAATAGTAAGGAAAAATTAAAAAAAATTAAAATCTTAAAATTTAACCTGGAGCTATTACGACGAATTATAAAATTCGTCGTAAGAAGTTTATTTTATTACGGCGAAATAATATTTCGCCGTAATAAATAAGTGTTACGACGAATTTGATTTTTTTTCGCCGTTATAAATAAACCTATAACGACGAAAATATTTCGCCATAATAGGTTCGCCACAAATAGCAAACTTTCTTGTAGTGTTCACAAGGCGGCCCCAGCTCCTAGGCAGCTCCTAAGCGGCCCCAGCTCACAAGGCAGCCCAGAGGCGGCCCCAACTCACAGACGGCTCCTAGGCAGCCCTAGCTCATAGGCGGCCCCGGCTTCTAAATAGCCCCAGTTCACAAGGCGACCTCTTTTCCCTTTTCATCTATGAACTCAACTATTGGCTTCCCAAGCAAGCCTTCACTTTTAATAAGGACAGGCCCACCAGTCATCTATGATTCATATATGTCTAATAAGACAAACTCTACTGATTTTGGCATAAGCCCAAGAAGTCATAATCCATCATGAAGCTTTAATTGCCTGTATCAAACGAACTCAAAAAGTCATCATTTATTATGAAGTTTTAATGACTCTGGTTATATAAGCCTCAAAAGGTGATCATCTGCCATGAAGTACCACTCACCCAGTTCAGATGGGATGAATCCAATCCCACTGACATTCTATTGGCAAAATCATGGTTCATCGTGAGATTCCAATCTTATCCAGCAAGCCACACAGATCCAAAGCAGTAACAAAACGGGTAAGAGGGACCCCTAACCAAGGAATGAACACTCAAGCAAAGCACTTAAAGATTTTCTCTCATCTTCTTCCTAGTTTTCAAGGTTGAGCTTTCTCAAGCTCACGATTGTGATTCCGATCACTAACTTTAGCGTTAGAGGGTACCTGTCGGAACATTCGGCCTCCGGGACTATTTGCAGATCTTGAAGTTGAGGCAAAGCTTCTTCGTCAAGGTTACGACCCATTCACTGACGCTAAAAAATGTCAGCTTAAGATGATCAAGCATCATCAAATATTATAAATTGTTCAAAAAAAATGCTACAACCTTATATTTAAAGTTTTGGTAATCCAGTAAGGTAACCTCCAAAATATAAAGGTTGAGAAGAGAAGAGGTCATTAAGTCCTAGCTTCCACATTGAGTGAAAACTTGTCCTTGCATGCTTTGTTTTGTGTGGTTTTGTGTGGCATTCTGATGTTCTTTGTTTTGGGAATTTTAGAAATCGACTAAGGAACCGATTATGAAATGGAGTGTGTTTTATCATAACTCCTATATTTTGAATAGATTCATCCTCCAACATCTGATTTCAAGCTCCTCTCTGGTCTACCATTTCTTGCTGAATATTGTCCCTTCCATTTTTTGCCCAAAAGACGTCTGTTTCTATTTACATTCTTATTTTATTCCAATTAATCTCAACTAACGACAATTCCGCTATTGAGATAATTATTGCCATCAGTGGGGAAGGGCTTACTACTTTCCTCCATTCCACGCCTCCTTCCTCCAACATCCACCTTTGGCTCTTGGTACCGAGCCCCTCATACAACCAAACCTTCACATAAATTACATATATGACCGATTGCAAATCATTCAAATCTTGGTGGGGGATCCAAGCCTATTTTTAAATACATACCCTACCTATAAGACCTAGCGAGGTATCAAACCACACCCGGTTTAGTCAATCAGTCTGGACCCAAACAAAAATGAGGGTTTTAACAAAGGTTTAGCCATGCTCTATTTTAAGAATAGTAGATCCGGGAAGAAATCATCTTCTTTGTAAGACCAAATGATTAAATTGGATATCGAAATGAAGCTGATAATCTCCAGCCTCTCTTGTTCTTCCAATCCATTCTCCATTAAGTAAGATTTCAACAGGGATTCAAGATCTTGAAGAAGGTGTTTATGTGCTGTGCTCTGTTTTTCTTAGTAAGAATTAAACTGGAATCAAATGAGATTGGCTTACCTCTTCTGCCATTCTGGCAACAGATCGAAACTGGAAGCCTCTCTCTCTTTATTTCAGTTATACAATGGTCTTTGATTTTAATGGTAAGCCATCATTGAGTACTGAATTTTAGTTCTCTTTGGAACTCTACCATGACCCCCTATTTCATACTTTGTTTAATATTAGGTTTGTGGACCTATAGTATTATACCCAAATCATAGATCTTTACATTATCTAAGTTCAGGATTTTATTTGCTTTTGGTCAGTATAGGTGGAGCACAAATTTAGTTTTGATCAGGTTTATTTAGTATTTAGCAAGCCAAGGTAAGTAATCTTAATTACGGTAAGAGTAATTGTTGAAATTATTAAAATATAAATCTCATATTTTGTAAATATTCTAATTATTTACATGAAAATCCTAAATTAGTTTATTTTATTGAATATTACATTGGCAATTTATATGTTTAAGATTTAGTACAATTGCTAATTTTTACAAAAATTGTTTGAAAAAGTTATTATACTTAGCAGTAAATTTAAGTATCTTTGCTATGTGATAGGATTTTATGACATAAAGAACTAAATTACAGATTTGTAAAATTCATGTAGATGTTATCATCAAAAATTGGATTAAGTAAGCATGTGTGTTATAATATGTTACTCATGTGCCTAGGAAGTTTCTTGATGATTATTAATTATGTTGTAAGTTACTTTTAAATCTATTTGCATTTGAAACTTGAGTACGGGGACATGAAGCTTAAGTAAAAAGCAAGTGGCCATAAGACAAGTATGATATAAGCTATATAAACTCTTAGTCAACTACAAATCATGACATGTTGGAGGACTTATATGAAGGCTTATGACACCAAGACCCACCTCCGCAAAGGATATATGTGGTGGCGTACTTCTAACTCACCTTTATAGGGTTAAATATGATAACCTATTCTAATACCGCCACATGGTTATAAGTGACCATGGTTAATGATTGTAAAGTTATTATCACATTTTTGGAATGAAGATTTAAGTTTTAAATTTGATATTGTTACTATAAATAACATGCATGATTTTTTACTGAAATTATTTATGCAAATAATATTTAAACAACTTATTATGCATATATTTTTAAATTTTAATTAAGTTACTTATTTAATCACATTAAGCATGAATAGATATAACTTATTGAGCATTAGTTTATTAAATTTTGTTAGTTATTTTTATCTCAGAGATCGAGACATAAGTGAGAGTTAGATAGAAGTTAGCCAAGTTTGCTCTGGTTGATTTAGTTATCAAGTTGACTTATAGAATATTTAGTGTTTTATTTATGTGTCCCTATGTTGATATTGTAGTCATGAAAAGTATCACATATTGACATTTTGTTTAATCTTGATATGTAGTTCAATGAAAAAATTAGCTTATTTTAAATGATTACATGATATTATTTTAAGAAGACACCTTGTATGCTGGAGATTTATATCCTAATATGTGGTGAATTGTCATGTCTTAAATCCACCTTGGGTCTAGAGTATAACAGTTATAGTGATATTAGAACATAGGTTAGACCTTTAGGGATGTGCTTAGGATTGACCTTTAAGGTAGTGTTTGATAGAAAAATATTATCCATGGATAAGTGTATGGGATAGAGTTTGTCCCCTAGCTATCCCTAGGGATATTCCTTGGCTATCCCATTGATCATATCAAATGCAAAAAAGGTAAATTCATAGGATAACTTTTTTTTACTCTTATTTGGAGGGATAACCAGCTATTCCTGCATTCTCTAGGGAATAAATTGAGGGGATATCCCATGGTTAACCATGGTTAACCATGGATTATCCCTTTGGTTAACTTTATTCCCAGCTATCCCTTATAGTTATGGCTTTTGGAAATAAGAGGGGATATCCAGGGGATATCCTCTTTTATCCCCTATTTCAAACACTACCTAAAGATGAGCCCTTGGATGATTGTAGGTTGGGTAAATAATAATGGCTAAGAAAATTGTACATGTGATCTAATGTAAAAGTAAAATTATTTAAGTATTGAAATATGTGCAGTAGTTAATTGAGAACTTTGATAACGTAAACTAGGTCATCATGGCATGTCATCCAAAAGGTACTTACGTAGATAAGGGCTCAAATGCAGTGAATCGGACCAGCGAATCGTCTTGACATCTCTGGTGGTTCCAGTTCCATTGAACTTATGAAAAATTTTCAAAACAACTTCTAAGCTGATTTAATGAATATGATGTGCATCTTCACTTGGGTGGTGCAAATGCAGTAGTAACAACAAATGCAACAGTAAGGAGAAATGATGGATTCACCAAATTTAAAGGACTTGCTCCCCCTTTATACATTGATTCCACGAATCCGTTAGATCTGAGCATTAGATCATAGAGATGGAAAAAGCTTTCAATGTCTATAACAACCAAGATGAGGAGAAGGTCAAGTACGACCCTCTTCAGGGAGAGTTACAACTGGTAGCTATTGGAGGAGCATAGGAAAGAACGTGATACCATTACTTAGGAACTATTTAAGGAGGCTTTTTATGAAAAATACTTTTCTAAGAAAGTCCATACTCAAATGGAGAATGATTTTTATTAAGTTACAGCAGAAGAGAATAATTATAGCACATATAAAGTAGAACTTAGTCAGCTAGATTAGCACATGCCATGGTGTCTACTGAGGAGGCTAAAATTCAAAGGTTCAAGCAAGGACTAAATTGACTATTGGGTTAGACAAGGCTGATTGAAAACAATCCCTTAACCCAATTTTACCAGGCATAAATTTATCTATGCCTGATGAGCATCAGTTGCAACGCCAAAGTTTGGATGAATTTAACTTCCTATCATGCGGCCAAAGAGGGGTTTTTAGTTTTCTTTAAATACAGCAGGGAATGAATATTCGTGATAAAATACTCTACTAATTACACTATCAGATTCTTTCTGGGCCAAAATCAAGCTTGGATATTGATAAATTAGACTATCAGTCTGAAGCTTGATTTAAGCTCTCATTATCATGATTAATTCGTCAGATCATGATATATGATTTGAAGAGAAAGCCTTGGATTTATAGCGTCCTTCCTGTTTACGGTCTGCAATTTGAAAGGACCCATCTTACGACTATGCATATTTGACGTCATAACTGTTAACTTTGGGCCGTTTGAAAAATCAAACGCCGACGTCTTTATAAAAAAAAACCGTTTCAAACGCTCGGTCATTTTTTAAGAAATGAAACACTTGACTATTTTAAAAAAAAAATCGTCCAACCGTTTTCTTTTTTAAAATAGGTTTTGAAAAGAACAACAACAATTCTGCCATTTTTTAAGAAATGAAACACATAACTATTTAAAAAAAAAACTGTTCAACCGTTTTTTTTAATAGGTTTTGAGAAGAACAACAACAATTCTATATTTATTATTTTTTTCTTTGAAGATTACGTTGAAGATCGCTGATCGCGTCCGTTGAGATCGTGCCGCCAACGGATGTAGGAATCTGGTTCCGGATTGTACCTTGAAAGAGAGTTGTGGTTCTATTTTTCTTCGTACGAGTAGGGAACCAGTTCTCTTTTAGAGCAGTGGTGTAAACCGCCTCCCAGGCTTGATTCTTAACTTATTTTTATTTTGAAATATTTTTTTCTGAATATAATCTGCCTCACACACACCACAGATAATTTTTTTATATACATACATATACACATATATATATATATATATATATATATATGTATATATGTATATATAAGTATATATGTATATATATAAGTATTCTAATATATTCTTGCAAGCATGAAGAAATCAACTTCAATAACAATCTTAAGGAGAACTGTTGCAAATTAATTATAATTTATTTGCATTGTATATTTAATATATATTTAATTTTCTTTCACTCGTAGCAAAATATCTTGTTCTCTTGTTGTGGAAAAAAAAAAGGAAAAGAAAAAAAATGTTTGAATTATTCAAACAATTTTGTAACAAAATCATTTTCATTTTTTAGATTATCCTCTCTGAATCTAGCTTGGACCGTATGGCAACCCTTAGGGTGACATCGTTAGTCTTAGACCAAAAAATTTGATGGATCCCATTTTAGGAGGTGGCAAAGCCAAATGAAGTTTTGGCTAACTACCTTAGGTCCTTGGTCAGTGATTGACAAATCATCTACTAGTTCTTCTACACAATGTCAACCACTACCCCTGAAGAGGATTATCTATGTAAAGGTAGAATTCTTAGTGCCCTATCCGACTCACTCTATGACATTTACCTATCGGCTAAAAATTCAAAGGAATTATGGGATAACCTTGAGTCTGAATATGGACTTGATGATGCTGGAGTAGAACTATTCAATACCGCATCATTCCTTAGATTCAATATGGTAGATGACATGCCTATCAATGACCAAATTCATAAATTTCAAGAATACCTTAGGACACTTTAGGCCAATGAAGGCAAATTCTTTGAAGGTTTTAAAGTTTCCAGCCTCCTAGATAAAATGCATACTTCATGGAATGGCTTTGTCAAAAGTTAGCTTCAAAAACAAGGAGAGCTATCCTTGGCTCAACTTCTAAACTTAATCAGGATAGAAGACCAACATAGGTCTAAAACCCTTCAAAATAAAACTCCAAGTGTCCATGCCAATCTAACCGAACAACACCAGACCAACAACAATTCTAAACGAAGGTCAAAGCCTAAATTTCGATTGAACCTCCAAAAACAATCAAACCAACCCTACCATCCTAAACCAAACAAGTTCAAACCCAAGGGTGAAACTTTAAAACCCACAATACTAGAACTAGCCAGCCAACCCAAGGTCCAAGTAAAAGATTCTGTTTCATGTGTGGGAGGACAAATCATCTTGCGAGAGACTGCTTTTATAGGAAAAGGGAGCCCTTTCACAAACCTTCTGTTTTCTCTGGACCCCAAGCTCACGTAGTTGAAGGTCAAGATGATTCCATCCTTAGTTAGTAAACTTGAACCCTGAATTAAATCTTACTTATTCCAACCTTGACTGGTGGTTGGATTCAGGAGCTAATGTTAATATTTGTGTTGATCATTCCTGGTTCACTACTTTTCAGGACTCAAGTGGAGGAAGTGTGACTCTAGGGAACAACACAGCCGCCAGGATCGAGGGACAAAGTCGAGTGAACCTGAAAATGTCATCAGGAAAAGTTCTCACCTTGATGGATGTGCTTTATGTTCCTGATCTTAGGAAGAACCTTGTCAGCGGATCTCAGCTAGTTCAGAGAGGATACAAAATTGTTCTTGATTGTAATAAAGTTGTAATAACTAAGAATAATGCCTTCATAGGAAAAGGATATGTAAGTGAAGGCTTATTTAAATTGAATATAATAAATCCTTTTATTAATAAAGCTGAAAATCAAACCTATCTTATGAATAAGTCTAATCAAAATCTGTGGCATGCCAGGTTGGGTCATGTGCACCTAAGAAAGGTCGAACATATGATGAATTTAAAACTAATTCCTAAATCGAATCTAGATATGTCTAAATGTGAAATATGTGCTGAATCTAAATAACCAAGAAAGCCATTCAAATCAGAGAAAAGAAATTCATCAATTTTGGAGTCAATACATAGTGATATTTGTGACTCAACTAAGACTGCAACTCGTGGTGGCAATAGGTACTTAGTAACCTTCATAGATGATTTTTCTAGATATTATTACTGTTATCTAATTAAATCTAAAAATGAAACCTTCAATAAATTTAAAATTTATAAGAGTGAGGTAGAAAATCATAAGAAAGAAAAATTAAAATTCTTAGATCTGATAGAGGAGGGGAGTATACCGCGAATGAATTTTCTCAATTCTGTCAAGAACATGGGATAATTCATCAACTGACTGCTCCTTACTCTCCACAGTCCAACGGTGTAGCTGAGCGTAAGAACCATACCCTTATGGATATGGTAAATTCTTTGCTCATTAGTTCTGACTTACCTAAGAACTTGTGGGGGAAGCTCTTCTATCTTCTTGTTTCATCCTAAATAGAATACCTACTAAGGATAGTGGTAAGACTCCCTATGAACTTTGAAAGGAAGAACACCTAACCTAGACTTTCTCAAAGTGTGCGGGTGTCTAGCTAAGGTTAATATTCCTGAACCCAAAAAGAGAAAACTAGGATCCAAAACCTTAGATGCTGTGTTTATAGGCTATGCCCAAAATAGCAATGCCTACAGATTTTTAGTAATAAAATCAGAGATTGATGACATATCTGATAATGCAATCTTAGAAGCTAGAGATGCCTTCTTCTTTGAAGATATAATTCCATTCAAGACTAAAATCTCTAGACCCCTGGAATTTGAAACATCATCCTCTAAAGCCATAGAACCGGAACTAGAAACTGAATCAGAATTAAGAAGAAGCAAAATGAAAAGAATTAAAAAAGATTGTGGTGAAGATTTTTTCACATTCTTAATAGAAGGTGATCCTTCCACATACGATGAGGCAATGACATCATCAGAATCATCATATTGGAAGGAAGCTATAGATAGTGAAATTAAATCAATCATAGAAAATAAAACTTGGATTTTAACTGATTTACCTTCTGGAAACAAACCTATAGGAACAAAATGGATTTTTAAAAGAAAATTAAGACCAGATGGATCAATAGAAAGATATAAAGCTAGGTTAGTTGTAAAGGGATTTAATCAAAAGAAGGACTTAGATTATTTTGATACTTATGCTCCTGTAGCAAGATTAACAACCCTAAGAACTCTAATTGCCTTAGCCTCAATTCATAAATTAATAATTCATCAAATGGACGTAAAAACTATATTTTTAAATGGAGAATTAGAAGAAGAAATTTACATAAATCAACCTTAAGGATTTGAAGTAAAAGGACAAGAATATAAAGTATATAAATTAATAAAATCTCTTTATGGTTTAAAATAAGCTCCTAGACAGTGGCACATTAAGTTTGATGAAATCATTTTAAAAATAACTTTAAAATAAATGAATATGATAATGTATACTATAAAAGACATGATACTGATTTTATAATACTATGCTTATATGTAGATGATATATTACTCCTAGGAACATCATTAAAATTAATTCAAGAAACTAAAAGCTACTTATCAAATAAGTTTGATATGAAAGACCTAGGAGAAGCCGATGTTATTCTAGGAATGAAACTTAACAGAGTAGATAATGAATAGCAATAAGTCTGGCACACTCAATAAAGAAAATGCTTCAAAAGTTTGAATATTATGATTTAAATCCTATTTCTACCCCTATGATCATAACTCTCATTTAATTAAAAATTTAGGAGAACGTATTAATCAATTAGGATATTCTCAAAGAATAGGATCCCTATTATATATTTCAAATAAAACTCGTCCAAACATAGCTTATGCAGTAGGAAAATTGAGTAGGTATACTAGCAATCCTAGTGAAGAATATTGGAAAGCCCTAGAAAGAATTTTTAGATATCTTAAGGGAACTATAAATTATTCTCTAGTGTATTCTGGTTATCCTGAAGTAATTGAGGGGTATAGTGATGCTAACTGGGTAACAGATAAATTCGATGTTAAGTCCACCACTGGGTATCTCTTCCTATTAGGAGGAGCTGCAGTATCTTGGGGCTCATGTAAACAAACTATAATCACTAGAAGTACTCTAGAGTCTGATTTAACAGCTCTTGACACTACTTGCACTGAAGCACAATGGCTGAAAGACTTAATAAATGATGTAGATATTCTTTCACCAAATATTTCTTGAATTTTTTTAAATTGTGATTGTAGAGCTTTGATTGATCTGTTAAATCAACAGACAACAAATAAAAAGATGAATAATCATATCCTGATCAGGTATAAATATATAAGAAATAAAATGAAAGAATCAATATCACCGCAGTTTGTAAGATCTAAACATAATTTGGCAGATCTTTTAACCAAAGGCCTTTCGAAGGCTACGATTTTTGAGACATCGAGGGGGATGGGGTTAAGCCCATATATTAGTCACCAGAGTGGACCCCTACCGTCATGGCAATCCCATGGTTAAGGTTCAAAGGGAAACAATCTCTGAGGTGATATCTGGAAGCACCGCTTTAGGAGTCTATCTCCATCCCATCCTTATGGTGTGGTGCTTTATTGTGATGGTTAGGTTAAGCATAGCTCTTAATAGATCCAAGGCTGTAAATTCAGCGAGGTCATGTACCCTTGGAGGATCTACCTTATTGAGCATAGCTCTTAATAGATCCAAGGCTGTAAATTCAGCGAAGTATGATTCCGTTGCACATACCCTTGGAGGATTTACCTTAGTGAGAGTAGTCGTAAGGCCGCGACTATGGGACCGGGGCGAATCCCTAGTAACTCTCATGAAAATTAAGGCAAGCGCATGGCCTAGATAGCGCTAACCCGTATTATGATCAACTCATCTTCATACTGTGTATTTTATACTAAATGCAAGTTCAAACCTAGAAGGTACTTGCACTAAGCATAGTAAATTTTAAAGTTTTGAAATTGCTTATTGAATTTAATTTATTTGGTTATTATTCCTTTGTTTTTATTTTTTTTGTGGGGGATTGTTAACATTCGGCCGTTTGGAAAACCAAATGCCGACGTCTTAAAAAAAAAAAAAACCAACGGCCATTTCAAACGCTCGGCCATTTTTAAAGAAATGAAATGCTTGGCTGTTTTTTTTTTTAAAAAAAACATCTGACCATTTTTTTTAAAAAAAATCTATAAATATGTTTCAAAGGATAAAAATTTGAGAAGAACAACAACAATTCTACATTTTATTATTTTTTCTTTGAAGATTGCGTTGAAGATCGCTGATTGCGTCCGTTGAGATCGTGCCGCCAACGGATGTAGGAATTTGGTTCCGGGTTGTACCTTGGAGGAGAGTTGTTGTTCTATTTTCTTCGCACGAGAAGGGGAACAAGTTTTCCTTTAGGGCAGTGGTGTAAACCGTCTTCCAAGCCTGATTATTAACTTATTTTTATTTTGAAATATTTTTTTTCTAATATAATCTGCCTCACACACCACAAATAATATATATATATATATGTATTCTAAATATTCTTGCAAGCATAAAGAAATCAACTTCAATAACAATAACTGAGTCCCATGCTTGTCGAGACAAAAAAAAAAAAAAAAAACAAGGCCCAATCGCAGCAGGGCACAAGAAGACCGAACAACACCCTTCAAGAACTCAAGATATATATATATATATATATATATATATATATATATATATATATATATATATATCCAAATTTAACACCCAAACTGGCCACAAGGTACTTCAAGGCTTTTTTTATTTTTTTATTTGTTTCTCTCTCTCTCCTTACTTCCTTTCTTTTTTTTTTTTTTGTGTGGTGATGCAAGTTTTATGCACCACCGGTCCATGGGGATAACTAATCCTCTTTAAGAAAGTGCATGAATTTTTCTAATACTCCCAACCAAATACATTACCCCGATCTTCGGTGTCAGCCCCCGGTCGCTGGAGGCTGAGTTATATATGGAGATTGAAACTCCGGAGTCTAATGGCAATATCCTGCCTGTAGGGTGCTTATCTGATGACGGTATGGTTGAGGACTCGTTTGGGTCCTAGATTCCACTTATCTCTAAATGAAGATTCTTCTATGGAATGTCAGAGGAGCTCGAAACCTTCGTTTCGATCCTCGTTTGGGAGATTGATTCAGTTATATAAGTTTGATATTTGTGTTCTTCTGAAAACCCATTTATCGGGAGACAGTTTGATTCGATTTCGGAGATAGATTGACAGATTCTAGTCTTCTTATGCTGTGGAGTCTGCGGGCCTTTCGGATGGTATTTTAGCTATTTGGTGTAACACCTCCATTCGAGTAGATGCTTTTCATCAGTGCAATCAGCAGGTGACTCTAATCATCACTGAGGAAAGTTCTAACCCTGTTCTCGTGTCGAAAGTCTATGCTCGTACTGATTTTCGGAAGAGGAGGGTTTTATGGAATGAACTCCGCTCTCTGCTTGCTCCTGGTCTTCCTTCCATAGTTGTTGGTGACTTTAACTGTATTATTAGGGCTAATGAAAAGAGAGGAGGTAGACAGATTGTTGGCTCAGCAGAGATCTCTAAATTCAGATCCTTTATCTCTTCTGCTGGGCTGCTGGATCTGGGTTTTTGGGCCTCCAGTTCACTTGGTGCAATAATCGCTAAGGTTCTGCACGTGTATGGGAGAGACTAGACAGAGCTATGGCCTCAACCCGATAGCTTCAAAAGTTTCCTTCGACAACTGTTACTCACCTTTCCAGGATTGCTTCTTATCATTGCCCCATTCTGATTCTACTGAGGTTGTCACTCAGTCACGCTGGCAATTTTGATTTGAGCAGTGTGGACTTCTTATTCCTCGGCTTGGTCTATCATCTTTCAGGTTTGGCATTTACCTGTCAGAGGTAATGCTATTTATAAATTATCAAGGCGTCTTGAGTTAGTTAGGCTCAGGCTGTCTAGATGGAACAGAGTAGAAGTTGGGAATCTAGTAAGGCAAGTTGAATGGTCGAAGCTGATATTACTACTCTCCAGTCTAGAGAGGATCAGGAAGGCTCTCTCTCTGATTCTGATTTCTCAGCTCTCCGAGCTAAGCTCGCTATTCATCACTCTCTTCTTTAGCAGCATGAGATCTATTGGAGGCAGCGATCTAGAGTCCAGTGTATACGCGAGGGGGATCGTAACACCAGGTTTTTTCATCAGACCACCTTGAAGCGTCGAGCAGCCAACAGGATTCGACATCTTGTGGATGAGGAAGGAAATTCTCTGGAGGATATGAATGTTATCCGTGATCAGCTAGTTCATTTCTTTCAGTCTAGGTGGACTAATCATGCTGGCGATGGGGCTCCTATCCATCATGTCCCTTCTTCGAGAAGGTTTCTGCCCAGGAGAACGACGTTCTTATTCGACCGATTATGGTGAAGGAGATTCAGCAAGCTCTTGGGATCTTGGGCCTAATAAGGCCCTGAGGCTCGATGGTTTTTCAACCTTTTTCTTCCACCATTATTGGAGTATTGTTGGTCGTGAGGTGGTTCAGGCTATCCACATTGTCTTCCAATCCAAATCCATGCATGTGGACTGGAATCGGATCCTCATCACTCTTGTGCCCAAGCATCAAAGCTTCTATCCCTCAGCACTTTTGGTCCATCAGTTTGTGCACTACTTTGTATAAGTCTGTGCACATTTATTAGCCCAATCGTCTGAGGATGGTGATACCTCATCTTATCTCTGTTGAGCAAGGGGCTTTTATCAGAGGTGGAGTATTTGGATAATATATTATAGCCCAGGAATTCATTTATGATCTTTAGAGAGCCCCTGCCAGATAGTGTCTTATGGCTGTTAAGGTAGACATGGAGTGAGCCTATGATAGGATGAGTTGGGTATTTCTGCATCGGACTCTCCATGTTTTCGGATTTGATGGCCTCTTTATAGACTGGATTATGGCCTGCATTCGGTAGCCATCTTTCTCACTGATCATCAATGGTAGTCAGACTGATTTATTTCATTCTACTGTGGGGCTTCGGCAGGTGTGCCCTTTATCCTCTTTTCTGTTCATATTGGCAGCACGATCTAACTCGTGTGTTATATTAGGCACATGATGATCACCGCATTGCTCCCTTTGACTAGCCTCCTTGGTCCCTTGGTATCTCATCTACTGTTTGCGAATGACTATATTCTACTGGGGCAGGCTACTACTAGTAATGCGACCATCTTTGATTCTATTCTTCAGAGCTATTGTCAGGCTTCTAGTCAGAAGGTCAATCTACAAATGTCTATGATTTGTTTCAGCCCGAAGACCAGAATATCTACAAGGGAACTCATCCTTCGACCATGGGTATATCTAGTCAGGCTGATCGTCTACTGTATCTGGGGATCCCCATCATGGGAAGATGACCTCTCAGTAGTGACTTTGTTGATATTGAGAAGCGGGTTAATGATCGTATTGATGGCTGGCATGTCACTGGATTATCGATGATGGCGAGGATTATCCTTATATGATCAATTCTTCCGTCCATTCCTCTGCATCTTTTATCCAACACTGCTATCCCGATTACTTGCCTGAGAAAGATAAAGCGATGTTTCCAGGACTTCCTCTGGGCTTCTATGCAGGATGGTCATGGGATTCATCTATTGGCCTAGGAGACTGTTTGTATGCCTATTCATGAAGGTGGTCTCAGTATCCAGTCCCTGACAGTGCGGAGAGAGGCTTTTTTTTCTATACATGCTTTGAGATTTCTTCTTGATCCGCACTATTTTTGGAGCGCTTTTATGAGGGCTAGATATGGTGACTAGCTCCCCTCTATGGACTTCAGCATTCTCGTGGCCATTCCTATTTTTGGAAGGAGGTTTGTCGAAGTGTCCCGACTATTATGAACAACATTTCGTGGATGATAGGAGATGGCTCATTGCTAGATGTTCAAGATAGGTGGATTGCTAACCTCCCCTTTCTCGATGACCTACTTTTATGAGCATTGACATTCCAAGCAGGATGAGGGTTAAGGATTTGATCTTCTAGGATTCCTCCGCTTGGCTTACCTCTACAGTTACACAGTTCTTTGGGGAGGAGCTCTCCCGTTGGATCCTGGCATTCCACTTATTCTGAGTGTTACCCAATTATTGATTTTGATGATTAATAAAAGACATGAGTATATTCATTTTGTTTCTAATAGATTTAACAAGTGTTTCAAGGATTAAAAATGTTTGATCAATCAAAGAATAAGAAACATGTTTGAATCAATGTGTTAAAAGAAATTTTCAAGTTCAGAGCCTGGAGTCGACACCCAAATAGTCAGGAGCCGACCCCAAGGCGTATCAGAAGGTTTCTGGGATTTTGGACGGCCTGGAGTCGACACCCAAGGTTTCAGAGCCGACTTCAACCTGAGATACAGAGAAGTGCATTCTGTTTCAGTTTCTGGAGCCGACACCTAGAATTCGGGAGCTGACACCTAAGATTTCGGAAGCCGACACCTGAGTTTCTTGAGCCGACTCTAACATGAACATATAGCGTGTTTTATGAACTTTTCTGGAGCCGACACTTACTTTTCTGGAGCCGACTCCCGAAGCGACGAGCCGATCTTACCTTGTTGGAGCCGACTCCCTAACAACTTTTTCTTTACTATTTTTAAACACCC
>UESW01002091.1:0-228969 GCA_900491605.1 Calamus simplicifolius | reverse complement strand
CGGGCGCTAACTGTTAACGACTTGGAGTCGACACCTGACTTTGCGGGAGTCGACACCTGGTGGACCCAAATTGACTTTATTAGGGCAGAGTCGACACCTTCTCGATTTTTATCTTCTCCAAACCCTCTCCAAATATTCTCCAAACACTCTCCAAACTTCCCAAAGCCAATACTTTTCAAATCAACCATTCCTTAAGATTTTTATGGCACCTAAGCATAGGGGATCGGTCTTTGATGCTCTTATTGCTATAAGGAAGCGTACGGTAGGCGTCCCATCTAGAACCTACTCCAAGTGATGATTTTTCTTCAACTCCTCAGATAATCCTGGCCCCTCCTCTCCACAGGTAGATACCCTTGCTGGGCGAGTTATTACCATGGGTAGGAAAGTAGATTTTGATTTCTTTGAAGCCGAGGTTTTGACATTGGTAGATAGATTAAAGAACTCGGTTGGGATAAAGTTTGTTCTTTGGATGTTCCTACTTATCCAGCTCTTGTTAAAGAATTTTACCTGAATTTATCTAGAGGAGATGGTGGAATTGTTAGTTCAGTAAGAGGAAAGAGAATTCATCTTACTTTTCAAATTTTAGGAAATCTGTTAAGTATTCCTGTCACTAGATTTGTTGCAAACATTCACAGTGAGAGATCAGCTGCTTTATCAAGAATGTTAGGAAGAGAAATAACTGAATTTGAAGAGGTTAGGGCAAACCAATTGCCACTTGAGCTTAGGCTGTTGCATAACATCTACATAGGATTCTATTTCCTAAGACTGGTAGTTTTGAGTATGTCTCAGAACAAGACATTGTAGTCATGGACAGTATCTTGATGGGTCAGCCAATAAATCTTGCTGGAATGATGATATGGTATATGGCTGAGGCCGAGGGCAAGAGGAGATCTTCACTGCCTTATGGGATGATCCTTACCTTGGTTTTTAGAAGTTAAGGAGTAGCTATTTCTAAGAATGAGCCATCGAAGAACCTTAGGCATACTGACTACTATAGCTTAGCCACTGTGCACAGGATGAGATTTGTGAAAGTGGATGGAAAATGAGAGAAAAGGTCATACTGGAGACAGGTTGCTGAACTAATGTGCCTGGCCCTTCTGAGGTAGGACCATCTGT
Source organism: Calamus simplicifolius (assembly GCA_900491605.1). Lineage (NCBI taxonomy): Eukaryota > Viridiplantae > Streptophyta > Magnoliopsida > Arecales > Arecaceae > Calamus > Calamus simplicifolius. The sequence continues at coordinate 227,853 of UESW01002091.1, read as the reverse complement.
GAGACACAGCTCACAGAGCCCAGTCAGGATGTACCTCCAGCTCTACCGGTTCCTTCTACTTTTGATTAGTCATCTATTGGTTTTTCCGATACTCAGTTAGAACAGCTTAGAAGTATTTTTACTACTCACAAGGAAGAGATGAAATCTGAGCTAGATAGCCAATATATGAACCTGAGAGAGACCCTCTATTCTTTGGATGAAAGAATTGGCAACATTGAGTCTACTTGGAGCCTCTGCTGAATCCTTAAAGAATGATCTCAAGAACATTTTTGAAGAACTTAAAGATATTGGTGGAACTCAGAGACTTATTCCAGATGCAATGCTGAGCTTCAGGACAAAATTATACTGCATGTGCATTTGTTGATAGAAGACAAAGAATTTGTAAGAACTCAGAGTGAAGGAATGGGAAGAATATTAGAAGATTTGCAAAGACTCATTAGAACTAACTTTTGATTATATTGTAATGAAGTTTCTTTGATGTTATTTAGTCTAGTTTGATGTTGATTTACTTTTTAAAGTTCTAATGTAATGAAGTTTTGATGTAATGAAGTTTCTTTTAGCAATATGATGTAATGTTTGACATTTTGATGTAATGAACTTATTTGATACTTAATGAATATCATTTGATCTTTCAAGCATCTATCAATTTTGTCATTTCACTTAAAACTTTGTAACCTTTTTGTTGATTACAAAAAAGGGAAGAAGTTATTGATAGTCGTATATGCTTAATTAATTGTCATATATGCATTGAAAGGATGAATAGATGTTAAAATTGATATAACTGTTTAATTGGTATCAAATATTAAAGGTTTACTATTAAAAGGAAAAGAATAGATGTTAAATTGAGTATCATAGGGGAGCTACCTCATTCAGGGGGAGCTTACCTATAAGGAATAAATAATTGAGATATTTTATTTGAAAATCTTATTGTTTAATCATGCATATACTCAATGTTTTTATAATCATCAAAAAGGGAGAGATTGTTGACCCAATTATTGATTTTGATGATTAATAAAAGACATGAGTATATTCATTTTGTTTCTAATAGATTTAACAAGTGTTTCAGGGATTAAAAATGTTTGATCAATCAAAAAGAATAAAGAAACATGTTTTGAATCAATGTGTTAAAAGAAATTTTCAAAGTTCAGAGCCTGGAGTCGACACCCAAATAGTCAGGAGCCGACCCCAAGGCGTATCAGAAGGTTTCTTGGATTTTGGCACGGCCTGGAGTCGACACCCAAGGTTTTAGAGCCGACTCCAACCTGAGATACAGAGAAGTGCATTCTGTTTCAGTTTATGAAGCCGACACCTAGAATTCGAAAGCCGACACCTAAGATTTTGGGAGCCGACACCTGAGTTTCAGGAGCCGACTCTAATATGAGAATAGAGAGCGTGTTTTATGGACTTTTCTGGAGCCAACACTTATAGTTTCCGGAGCCGACTCCTGAAAGCGACGAGCCGACACTTACCTTTCTCGGAGCTGACTCTCCAACAACTTTTTCTTTACTATTTTTGAACACCCGACTTGGAGCCGACACCTAAAAAGTTGGAGCCGACTCTAACCTATCAGGAATGATTTTTTATCTGTTAGAATGTACTTCAACGGTAAGATTTCTTTTCACCTAACCTCTAACGGCTATTTTCTTTGTGTGTAGAAGAATCCAAACATCTCCAACGGCTATATTTCCCACCTAAAACTTGGATTAAGGAGATCTATAAAAAGGGAGAAAAACCGTCCGTTTGAAAGTGTGGAATAGAGAAAAAATAGAAAAAGGAAAAGGAAATATTGTGTAAAAAATTCAAAAATCTTGAGAGAGAAATCAAAAGGAAAGACTCATAGCTTACATCAACCAATCCAAGAGAGTCCAAAGAGAAATCCAAGGCATTCAAGTTCAAAATCGAAGGATTTTCCAAGTGAAGAAAAAGAAAGCAAAAGCCCTGATTTTTCCAACTTCTCAACTGCAATCTTTGTGAAGAATCTGAGCTGAGGCCTGATTCAACATTTCAAAGGAAAGAAGAAAAGAAGAAAAGCTCAAATCAAATTCGCTTCAAACAGGCTTTTCTTACCCTTGTTTATTTAATTGAATATTTGCTTACTTAAGGAGCTGTCTTGTATTGTAAACTCTATTTTTCATAGTTGTTGGCTAGTTCAATCAAGGGATTGAATTAGTAGAGGTGGTATACCTCGGTATAAGCTAAGGATAGCTTGTGGTTGGGTTTTGTGCTGGTGAGCCCAAAAACAGCTGGGTTCATTGTAATCCCAGGGAAACAACAAGTTTTGAGTTGTGAGCTTGTAAAATAACTTAGCTGTAATCAAGTAGATTATAGTGTGGACCCAAGTGATACTTGGGAGTGGACGTAGGTGTTGGATACACCGAACCACTATAAAATTCTTGTATTTGCCGTATTTTGACTCTCTCTCTCTATCTCTTTATTTGTGCTTAACATTTATCCTGCACTTAATCTCATTTATTCCAAAGCACATAGTTTTTAAAAGATTAAATTTTTAAGAACCCAATTCACCCCCTCTCTTGGGTTGCCATCTGGGCCAACACCGAGATAGGCTGTTGACATCAGATTATGGCATAGATCTTGTCTATCGAGGGCTCCTACAGGGATCTGATGAATATTTATAGGCCTCCTTCGCAATGTATGATGGTTGCTGGGTGGATTTGGAAGCTCCCCATACATCCCAGGGTTCAGCTCTTTGTGTGGAAGCTTTTGTGGGATTTTCTTCCTACCTGTTCCCTTCTCTCTGGTAGGGGCCTGTCCATACAAGCTACTTTCCCTTTGTGTGGAGAAGAGGAGGAGACTTCCAACCACGTCATTTTTACTTGCCCCAGAGTTAGGTGGATTTGGCAGAGGGTGGGCTATCGATGTAGTATGGTTGATAAGGGTCCGATAAGGTCCCTTTTCCTGCATGATCTCCGTAGTAGCACTAAGTAGAAGGCTAGCCTTTAGGCGGCGATAGCCCACCAGATCTGGCTATCGTGGAATCTTCTTATTTTCATCGGCGAGTCCATACCTTCCTTCAGGATTGTTCGAAAGGCCAGGTTTTTATTGGCCGAATTCTCACTCCATCAAGATGCTCCTATGCTTGACAGCTCTGGCCATTAGGGATCCCCTACTACTTCGGCAGCGGACCGGTATACGGTCTTCATCTCTTGAGAGCCCTCCTTTCAGGGTTTATCAAAATAAATTTTGATAGAGTGTTCGAGGTAGGCTTGCTGGCTCTACTTTTGTTATTCGTCAGTCTGATGGAGCTTTGCTAGCGGCGGGTGGCTTTGGTATTCTTGATTTTTCAGTCCCTTTAGCTGAGCTCTATGCAGCTTGGGCCAGCATTTCTTATGCTATTAGGATTCTGCATGTTCATAGCCTTCTTATTGAGGAGGATTCGCTGACGGTGATCCGATGGCTTCAGAAGGATAGCTGCTATCAAGCCCTCGTCAATCCATTGCTTTCGGACATTTGGTCTAGCCTTCGGGATGTTTACAGTGTCTAGATCCATCACATCTACTGCGAAGCCAATTTTGCGGCTGACTGGGTTGTGGTGGCGGTGGCTTCTCATATGGATTTTTGGATCTGAAAACAGGGTGATCCCTGCCCTTTTGTACTTAATCAGATTCTGTATTCTAATCTATCTGGGCTAACTCGCACTAGAACAATGTGATCGCCCACCTATTCCAAAAAAAAAAAAAAAACCAAATACACATTAGATAGATAGAAAATTTCACAAAAATTACTATAATTAAATTTTTGAATAATAATGTCTAGCATTGAGTTAATTTTTCAATGCATCTTGACTCATCCAAACCAAAGGTTAATTAAAAAAATATAAGTAATTTAATAAATATATATTAATGTTGATGAACTTCTAAATTTTTTTGAAAATATCAACCCATGATATGCCATGTTTTTAAATTTTTTATTTAGATTTTTTTCATCTTACAAAAATTCATATTAGATGAGTTATAAATCTAGTGAGATTTAGAAATCTATTTTTATATGTTTATTTAATATTTTTTACTATAGTTTTCTTTAAAATATTGGTATACTAATGGAAGCAAGAAACTTGTTGGCTTTCCAAATTTAATATCCTGTGAAAAATAGAAAACCTCTAGGTTTAAAGAGAACTTTCCATTAGTAAGTGTTAATTGAAATATTTTAATATAAAAGCAATGGTCTAGAGATGATGCTTTAGTACTATGAAATTTGAAGGTTCATGGATTCCACCCCTATGATCAAGACATTTGACTTCAATAGAGCATTAAAATTAAGATATTAGTCATGTGTCTATAAGTGTGAGCAATTTCATTTTAAAGATGATAAGTATCTCTACTTTTATTGTTTTATTACTACGTATACATGTTTTGTTAAAATTTATATTATTTAATTTTATTTAATTATTTAAAAGTAGAATAAATATTTGAATTTAAATATATGAAAATTATTTATACGTTGTTTCATATTATGAAAACTATTCCCCAGATTTCATATAAAGTCACAATTTATATATGCATGCTTTTGCATAGATGTAACATTATCTTAAAACTATTAAATCAAGTATGATATATTCCTTTTAAGCATGATATTAAATTATAATGCATCAAAAATCATGTTGATTTGATGTACACGAGTATAATGCTTTATGCATAAAAGTCAGTTTTTCGGATGGATTGTGTAAACTAGTAAACTAGTTAGAAACAAATGCTATGCTTGTCTCTAATCTAACTATGATTTAGACCTAACAAATAGGGTTGATCATTGGCCACATATGGTCTAGAGCAAATTTCCTTTTGGACTCAGCCAATCGAGCTAATCGCTGGCACATGTTTAATTACCATATTTATGGTTAGGAGCTTGTCTCTTTTAGGCCTAATCAATTAGGACTACAAAAAAAATGATTTTTGCCTACGATTTTTTTTTTGTAGGAAAAGATAGAAAAATCAAAAGTACCCATAATTTTTGAACTTTTTCCTATGAAAAAAAATCATAGGTAAAGATGCATCGGGGAAGCCATTGGAAAGCGAGCGAGTGTGCCATGGCCCATTGGAAAGCGGTGCCCCTGCATGCACGCTTGCACGGTTCTGGCGCACAAAGCATGCACAGGGCATGTGTATTGGCCGCATGCCAGTGCGAGCATTTGTACCATGACCCATCGGGCCGTGCCCTCTCATGCGTGCTCGCAATGCACGTGGCCAATGGGCGCACCCTGTGCATACTTTGTGCACCGAAGTCTGGTGCATAAAGACTTTTCCTAGGAGGTAAGGTTTAGAGGAAGCTTTTCCTTCGGACCTTTGCCTATGATTTTTATGAATGTCGTAGGCAAATGAAATCTTTGCCTACGATTTTTAGTTTAACGTAGGTAAAGGTTTGGACCTTTCCTTATGATTTTCATGAAAATCGTAGGGAAAAGTTTTAGAATGAAAAAAAAATTATTAAATGAAAAGATCTATAGGTTTTTCCTATGATTTTCATGAAAATCGTAGGTAAAGGTTTAGAGCATTTCCTTACGATTATTGTGAAAATCATAGGTAAAGGCTATAGAGCCTTTCCTATAATAATTTTTTTCATTCTTAACTTTTCCCTATGATTTTCATGCCTTTTCTATAATAATTTTTTTCATTCTTAACTTTTCCCTACGATTTTCATGAAAATCGTAGGGAAAGGCTATAGACCTTTACTTATGATTTTCATGAAAATCATAGGAAAAGGTTTAGAATGAAAAAAATTCTAGGGAAAGATCTACAGCCTTTCCTTACAAAAATCATAGGGACAGTGTTTCTTTGGACCATTCCCTACGAGTTTTACGAAAATCGTAGGAAAAGGTTTGGAATGAAAAAAAAAATTTCAGGGAAAGGCTCTTACGATTTTCATAATAATCGTAGGGAAAAGCTGTAGACCTTTCTTATGATTTTCATGAAAATCATAGGGAAATGTTTAGAATGAAAAAAATTTTCAGGGAAAGGTCTACCACCTTTCCCTACGATTATTATGAGAATCATAGGAAAGTCTTTCCCTATGATTTTCGTGAAAATCATAGGGAAAGACTTTTTCAGAAAAATTTTGCCTTGGTGATTTTTCCTTCAAAAATTTGTTTATAAAAAAAGTCTTTCCAAAAATCGTAGGGAAAGACATTTTAAGAAAAATTTGGTGGGTTATTTTGCCTCCAAAAATTTGTTGATCTATTCCTACGATTTTCACTAAAATCGTAGGCAAAGGTTTTTGCCTTTCTCTATGAAATCTATGCCTATGATTTAAAAAAAAAAATCATAGAGAAAGATAACTTTTGCCTATGATTTTAAATTCGTAGGTGCGAAAATCATAGGCAAAAATCATTTTTCTTGTAGTGACTAATCTCTGGTATATGACTATTAATATGTCTAATCTATGCAAATTAGAGCTAGTTTTCTTTGAGACTTGTTAGTTAAGGCTAATCATTGTCGCATATTGCTTCATTAGGCATATTTTATGCTCGGGAGATAGTTCTTTTGAACCTTGTCATGAGGCTAATTGTAATTATAGAATCTGAACTCGGACTTAGTCCATTTGATCGATCTGGGCTAAACTAAGTTGAAGCTTTAACAATGAGGTTCTTATTCTTCATTCAGTGTTGATTACATATTAATTTGAGGGATTTAAATAATTTTCTTTTCATCTTTGCTCGAGAAAAAGAATAAGAACAATAAGTTAACCGGCTCTTTCCTCCCTTTCAGCACCGAACCAGAATAGGTAAGACTATTGTCTCATCCCTTGCCTTTGTCAAGAGAACATAGTCATGAGATCATCGCCGATAATCATTAGAAATCACTACAAGAAAATACTGAAATAGCGATGCAATTTTAGCGACACATTATTGCGTCGCTAAATTGCGACCACTTTGCGACGCTTCTGTGACAACAAAATATTGCGACGCATTAGCGACTCATTAGCGACTCAATTAACAAAAAAATAAAAAAAAATTAAAAATTTAATATTGCGACGCAATATTTGCATCGCAATATTTTTAAATTAATTTTTTTATGAAATATAAATATCAATAAAAATATTGCGACGCAATATATGCGTCGCAATATTTTTAACAGAAATAAATATTTTAAATAGCGACGCATTAGCGATGCAATTAAATAGATAATTAAAAAAATTATTTTTAATTTAGCGACGCAACAGTTGCATCGCAAATAATTTCAATGAAATTATATTTTAATAAAATTTAAATATCAGAAAAAATATTGCGACGCAACACAGTGCGTCGCAATGTTTTTAAAAGTATTAAATTTTATAAAATTTAAATATCGGAAAAAAATATTGCGACGCATTAGCGACTCAATTAACCAGAAAATCAAAAAAATTACTATTTTAATATTGCGACGCCAATAATGCGTCGCAATATTTTTAAATTATTTTTTTTATGAAATATAAATATCAATAAAATATTGCGACGCAATATATGCGTCGCAATGTTTTTAACAGAAATAAATATTTTAAATAGCGACGCATTAGCGACGCAATTAAATAGATAATTAGAAAAAATTACTTTTAATGTAGCGACGCACCAATTGCATCGCAAATAATTTAAATGAAATTAAATTTTAATAAAATTTAAATATCAAAAAAAATATTGCGACACACACAGTGCGTCGCAATGTTTTTAAAAGTATTAAATTTTATAAAATTTAAATATCGGAAAAAATATTGCGACGCATTAGCGACTCAATTAACCAGAAAATCAAAAGAAATTACTATTTTAATATTGCGACGCCAATAATGCGTCGCAATATTTTTAAATTTTTTTTTTATGAAATATAAATATCAATAAAAATATTGCGACGCAATATATGCGTCGCAATGTTTTTAACAGAAATAAATATTTTAAATAGCAACGCATTAGCGACGCAATTAAATAGATAATTAGAAAAATTACTTTTAATGTAGCGACGCACCAATTGCGTCGCAAATAATTTAAATAAAATTAAATTTTAATAAAATTTAAATATCGGAAAAAAATATTGCGACGCAACACAGTGCGTCGCAATGTTTTTAAAAGTATTAAATTTTATAAAATTTAAATATCGGAAAAAAATATTGCGACGCATTAGCGACTCAATTAACAAGAAAATCAAAAAAATTTAAATATCGATCCAAGCCCTGATCCCGATCGCAACCATCGGATCGTCGCCGATCTCGGACGGATCGCCACGGTCCGAGATCGGTCGTGGCCGATCGGGATCAGGGCTTGGATCGATCGCAACCGTCGGATCGTCGCCGATCTTGGACAGATCGCCACGGTCCGAGATAGGTCGTGGCCGATCGGGATCAGGGCTTGGATCGATCGCAACCGTCGGATCGTCGCCGATCTCGGATGGATTGCAACTGTCCGAGATAGGTCGTGGCCGATCGGGATCAGGGCTTGGATCGATCGCAACCGTCGGATCATCGCCGATCTCAGACGGATCACCACGGTCCGAGATCGGTCGTGGCCGATCGGGATCAGGGCTTGGATCGATCGCAACCGTCGGATCGTCGCCGATCTCGGATGGATCGCCACGGTCCGAGATAGGTCGTGGCCGATTGGGATCAGGGCTTGGATCGATCACAACCGTCGGATCGTCGCCGATCTCGGACGGATTGCAACTGTTCGAGATAGGTCGTGGCCGATCGGGATCAGGGCTTGGATCGATCGCAACCGTCGGATCATCGCCGATCTCGGACGGATCGCCACGGTCCGAGATCGGTCGTGGCCGATCGGGATCAGGGCTTGGATCGATCGCAACCGTCGGATCGTCGCCGATCTCGGACGGATTGCAACTGTCCGAGATAGGTTGTGGCCGATCGGGATCAGGGCTTGGATCGATCACAACCGTCGGATCGTTGCCGATCTCGGACGGATCGCCACGGTCCGAGATAGGTCATGGCCGATCGGGATCAGGGCTTGGATCGATCGCAACCGTCGGATCGTCGCCGATCTCGGACGGATTGCAACTGTCCGAGATAGGTCGTGGCCGATCGGGATCAGGGCTTGGATCGATCGCAACCGTCGGATCGTCGCCGATCTCGGACAGATCGCCACGGTCCGAGATAGGTCGTGGCCGATCGGGATCAGGGCTTGGATCGATCGCAACCGTCGGATCATCACCGATCTCGGACGGATTGCAACTGTCCGAGATAGGTCGTGGCCGATCGGGATCAGGGCTTGGATCCATCGCAACCGTCGGATCATTGCCGATCTCGGATGGATCGCCACGGTCCGAGATCGGTCGTGGCCGATCGGGATCAGGGCTTGGATCGATCGCAACCGTCGGATCGTCGCCGATCTCGAACGGATTGCAACTGTCCGAGATAGGTCGTGGCCGATCGGGATCAGGGCTTGGATCGATCGCAACCGTCGGATCGTCGCCGATCTCGGACGGATCGCCACGGTCCGAGATTGGTCGTGGCCGATCGGGATCAGGGCTTGGATCGATCGCAACCGTCGGATCGTCGCCGATCTCGGACGGATTGCAACTGTCCGAGATAGGTCGTGGCCGATCGGGATCAGGGCTTGGATCGATCGTAACCGTCAGATCGTCGCCGATCTCAGACGGATCGCCACGGTCCGAGATAGGTCGTGGCCGATCGGGATCAGGGCTTGGATCGATCGCAATCGTCGGATCGTCGCCAATCTCGGACGGATCGCCACGGTCCGAGATCGGTCGTGGCCGATCGGGATCAGGGCTTGGATCGATCGTAACCGTCGGATCGTCGCCGATCTCGGACGGATTGCAACTGTCCGAGATAGGTCGTGGCCGATCGGGATCAGGGCTTGGATCGATCGCAACCGTCGGATCGTCGCCGATCTCGGACGGATCGCCACGGTCCGAGATAGGTCGTGGCCGATCGGGATCAGGGCTTGGATCGATCGCAACCGTCGGATCGTCGCCGATCTCGGACGGATTGCAACTGTCCGAGATCGGTCGTGGCCGATCGGGATCAGGGCTTGGATCGATCGCAACCGTCGGATCGTCGCCGATCTCGGACGGATCGCCACGGTCCGAGATAGGTCGTGGCCGATCGGGATCAGGGCTTGGATCGATCGCAACCGTCGGATCGTCGCCGATCTCGGACGGATTGCAACTGTCCGAGATAGGTCGTGGCCAATCGGGATCAGGGCTTGGATCGATCGCAACCGTCGGATCGTCGCCGATCTCGGACGGATCGCCACGGTCCGAGATCGGTCGTGGCCGATCGGGATCAGGGCTTGGATCGATCGCAACCGTCGGATCGTCGCTGATCTCGGACGGATCGCCACGGTCCGAGATCGGTCGTGGCCGATCGGGATCAGGGCTTGGATCGATCGCAACCGTCGGATCGTTGCCGATCTCGGACGGATTGCAACTGTCCGAGATAGGTCGTGGCCGATCGGGATCAGGGCTTGGATCGATCGCAACCGTCGGATCGTCGCCGATCTCGAACGGATCGCCACGGTCCGAGATCGGTCGTGGCCGATCGGGATCAGGGCTTGGATCGATCGCAACCGTCGGATCATCGCCGATCTCGGACGGATCGCCACGGTCCGAGATCGGTCGTGGCCGATCGGGATCAGGGCTTGGATCGATCGCAACCGTCGGATCGTCGCTGATCTCGGACGGATTGCAACTGTCCGAGATAGATCGTGGCCGATCATTATTATAATAAATTTAACATTAAAAAAAATATATAATCAATTATTAATTTTATAAAATAAATTGCGACGCCATATGTCGTCGCAATTATTATAATAAATTTAAATATTTTCATTTAAAAATATTAAAAAATAATTGTGATGCAATTTTTGCATCGCAATATTTGTAATAAGTTTTATTTTAATCTATTTAAATTATTTAAAAAAAATTGCAACGCCTTAGCGACGCAATTATTAGAAAATAAAAATATTCTTCCCGCCAGGTAATGGCGCCATTTTAGCGACGCCTCAGCGACGCATTTAGTGGCGTCGCTATTTTTTCAGAAAAAAAAAAAAATTATTGCGACGAAAATAGCGACGCACTATGGCGTCGCTAAGTTCCTATATTTAAGCCGCTTCCATTCTTCTTCCTCCTTCACGTCTTGACCTAGCGCCGCCGCCGTCCTCCGGCTATTTCGTCCGATTTCCCGGCGATTCCCCGGCGATTCCCCGTCCTCCGGCTACCCGAGGATCGCATCCGACTCCGGCAACCAAGGTTAGCTCCGATAATAAAAAAAAACAATTTTTTTTTTATTTTTTTAGATCTTCTCCGGCCACGGCAGCGCTGTGGCCGTCTTCTCCGGCCACGGCCGTTGCCGTGGCCGCAGTGGCCTGGCCACGGTGGCCAGGCCACTGTAATGAAATTTTTTTTTTTTTTAACAGGGGGCCGGGGAGGCGAGGAAACCCCCCCCCGCCCCCCCTTTCTTTTCTTGTCCGGCCACGGCCGCTGCCGTGGCCGTCTTCTCCGGCCACGGCCGCTGCCGTGGCCGCAGTGGCCTGGCCATGGTGGCCAGGCCACTGTAATCAAAATTTTTTTTTTTTTTCGATCTTCGACGGCCACGGCAGGGCCGTGGCCTTCTTCTCCGGCCATGGCCGTTGCCGTGGCCGCAGTGGCCTGGCCACGGTGGCCAGGCCACTGTAATGAAAAAAAAAATTTTCTTTTTTAACAGGTGGCCGGGGAGGGGAGGAAACCCCCCGCCCCCCCTTCGCTGCCGTGGCCGTCTTCTCTGGCCACGGCCGCTGCCGTGGCCGCAGTGGCCTGGCCACGGTGGCCAGCCCACTGTAATCAAAAAATTTATTTTTTTTTTTAACAGGGGGCCGGGGAGGGGAGGAAACCCCCCCCCCCCCCTTTCTTTTCTTGTCCGGCCATGGCCGTTGCCGTGGCCGGCAGTGGCCTGGCCACGGTGGCCAGGCCACTGTGAAAAAAAAAAAAAAAAAAAATTTGGGGTCATAACAGTGGGGGAGGGGGGGAAACCCCCAGCACCCCCCTTTCTTTTCTTGTCCGGCCACGGCCGTTGCCGTGGCCGGCAGTGGCCTGGCCACGGTGGCCAGGCCACTGTGAAAAAAAAAAAAATTTGGGGTGATAGCAGGGGGGGAGAGGGGGAAACCCCCGCACCCCCCTTTCTTTTCTTGTCCGGCCACGGTCGTTGCCGTGGCCGGCAGTGGCCTGGCCACGGTGGCCAGGCCACTGTGAAAAAAAAAAAAAAAATTTGGGTGATAGCAGGGGGGGAGGGGGGGAAACCCCCCGCCCCCCTTTCTTTTCTTGTCCGGGGCCGGCAGTGGCCTGGCCACGGTGGCCAGGCCACTGTGAAAAAAAAAAAAAAATAAAAAATTTGGGGTCATAGCAGGGGGAGGGGGGGAAACCCCCCGCACCCCCCTTTCTTTTCTTGTCCGGCCACGGCCGTGCCGTGGCCGGCAGTGGCCTGGCCACGGTGGCCAGGCCACTGTGAAAAAAAAAATAAAAAAAAAATTTGGGGTCATAGCAGGGGGGAGGGGGGGAAACCCCCCGCACCCCCCTTTCTTTTCTTGTCCGGCCACGGCCGTTGCCGTGGCCGGCAGTGGCCTGGCCACGGTGGCCAGGCCGCTGTGAAAAAAATAAAAAAAAAATAAAAAATTTGGGGTCATAGCAGGGGGGAGGGGGGGAAACCCCCCGCACCCCCCTTTCTTTTCTTGTCCGGCCACGGCCGTTGCCGTGGCCGGCAGTGGCCTGGCCACGGTGGCCAGGCCACTGTGAAAAAAAAAAAAATAAAAAATTTGGGGTCATAGCAGGGGGGAGGGGGGGAAACCCCCCGCGCCCCCCTTTCTTTTCTTGTCCGGCCACGGCCGTTGCCGTGGCCGGCAGTGGCCTGGCCACGGTGGCCAGGCCACTGTGAAAAAAAAAAAAAAAATTAGAAACGGATAGCAGGGGGGAGGGGGGGAAACCCCCCGGCCCCTCCCCTGTGAAAAAAAAAAATTTTTTTTTCTTAATTTAAACAGAATGTTTATTTAATTTACATATTATTTATGCAATAATTAATTTAAGCAGAATGTTTATGACAATAGTATTTGTGCATTTATACTCATTTACATTTGTTATGTTTTGATTATTTATATTCTGCTGCAAACTTAATGATGCATTACATTTTGAAATGCTAAATAAAATGTTTTGTTGTTATATTATTTAATTTCCAGCAACAAATTACTAGTTTCAATGATTTACATTTTAGTATTCGCAAACCTTTGTATTTGACACAATAATCTTAAAAAAGTTAGTGATATATACATTCGAGAGGTAAATATATACATCATTAAGATATGTTGACATTTGAAATATTATTTCATTGCTTGAAAAATTCGTTAATTTTTTGTTGCAACTTTACATATAGGTATCTTAAGAAGTTAAAAAATAATGTGCGTAATAAGGCAAGGGTTGAAGGTTCTATATGCAATGCACACTTGGTCGAAGAAGTTTCAGCTTTTGCCTCGCATTACTTTGAGGGTCACGTCCACACGAGGAGCCGAAATCATGGTCGTAACGATGACGTATGTGTGGACGAAGCAGAAGCTAATGACGGTAGAATATCAATTTTTAAAGCTATCGGCCGTTCATTTGGTGGGCAGAAGTCAAGAAATCTTAGCGATATGGAGTATAATGCAGCACATTATTACATCCTAATGAACTGTCGAGAAGTCGATCCATATATTGAGTAAGTGTATACTTCAATGCTAAATTAAAAATTTAAATTTATATAATAATATACCATAATATTTAATTTCTAACAGTAGTTTTCATCCTTTTCATCCCATAAGGATGTTTTGTGATAGACAACGACAGATGAATCCCGACATCAGTCAAGTTGCAATTGGGCAGAAATTAGAAACGGAGTTTGCTTACTGGTTTTATGAATTTGTGAGTAGTATCACTCAATCAATTTCGATAATGGCAATTATTTTTTGAATTGGATGTCAATAGCTTATTAATTTATAGGTCAACGGTCCATGGTCGACAACCGACAATATTTTCATTAAATGTCTATCGCAATGGCCATTGAAGACCGTAACAACCTCTACTGGCTATTTTGTAAATGGGTACAAATTTCAGATTGAACGATTAGCAGCTTCAAGAGGCACTCAGAACTGGGGCGTGTGTGTAAAAGGAGAAAGTGTTGGAGCAAATATGCAGGATTATTATGGAAAGTTAGTAGAGGTGGTTGAAGTTGAATATCCCGGTTGGCCTTTAAAACGAACCGTATTGTTTCGTTGTGATTGGTTCGATCCGATAATTCCTGTGGGCAAAAGGGTTCATAACGACTATAATTTGGTTGAAGTGAACCATCGACGAAGATTACAGAAATATGACCCATTCATCCTTGCATCCCAAGCTCAGCAAGTCTTTTACTGCGGATATCCAAGTTTGCGCAACGACAAGCGAGATTGGTGGGCCGTTTCTAAAATCGTCCCACGTTCAACAATCGTATTAGAGGAGAGTTCATCAAGTCAATCAGCCGAGTGCCCTGCATTTCAAGAGGATGAGATGGAACTGCATGCAATTGAGGACGACACAAGAGCTCCTGAAACATCACTTAGAGATCCAAGTGGTGATGTCCAAGAAATTGCGGATGCAAATGTTCGGTTTCCTTCCTGATAATGAAACTGATTCGCAATCCGATACGGCATCGGATGTTGAACCAACATTTCACGAAACAAATGACAACGATTAAACATAAAGGTTTTTTAAAATTTAACTTTTTTTATAAGTGTTAAATTCTTACATAGTCAATCATTAATCGTAATTTAATTGTGTGAATCCTTAGTATTTTCAGTATGAGGGGCAGAGGTAGATCTACCGACGACAGATTGGGTGAGCAGAGACGTAGTTTGGATCCTTCGACATCAGATCACATGAGCGTCGGAGATGGAGAGTTTGGATCTCCAGCAGAGGCGCAGCCTTCGACCTCTGCAGCAGTATTACCATCTACCCGATCGGCACAGACCTCCGAGAGTTCTTCCACCTTCGGCCGCACTTTACTTTGACTTGATGCTCAGGGGATGTAAGTATATATTAATTACAAATATTTGTTAATGTTTTTAAGTCATTAACTTATAAACTTGCATTTTTTTAATAGATTCATTGAGCAGCATCATGTCTCCAGCCACATCAGCGCCGTTTTTCAGAGGCGTGCAGATCCCAGTGGCTACGATTGGCGCCACGTATCGCCGGCCACGAGGGAGTTTTATTTTTCTGAGTTTCAGGTAAACTTATTAAATACAATTTAGCAGTGATATATAATTCTTTAAAGTTAATAAATTCAGAAACTAACTGTTTATTTTAATGCAGAAAAAGTTTACGTGGGATCCTGCCACCCATGATGCCATTAGGGCAGCATGGGAGGCTCTGACGCGACGCCGATACTCCGACATGCTTCATCGTTGGAGGTCGTCGGGTCAGCGTCCTGCGCACGTGCCAGAGGGTATTTGGCACGAGTGGCAGCAGGCCTGGGAGTCCGATGGCTGGCGCAGGAGGTCCGCATCAGCCAGCACGAACCGCCGATCTGAGAAGGGCGGTCGTGGCACGGGTCTCTCCTGTCATACATCGGGCTCCATTTCGATTCAGGAGCACAGACGGCGTATGGTAAGAAAACATAAATATTTTAATTACTATTTTAGTTCTTTACAAATATTTTTATTAATATCATTTTTTTTATTGTTATAGACTGAGCAGGAGGGCGGAGATCCTGGTGAGTTTCGTCTATTCAGGGCGACACACACCAGGAGGGACGGCTCCTGGGTCGATACGCGATCACGGGAGGTTGCGGTAAGAAATTAGATTTATGTAGTATCTGTTTAATTTTTAAAATTTTATTTCTAGAAATTTATTAACTCATTTATTATTGATTTCATAATTTCAAGGCACGAGTCGACGAGCTTCGATCCCAGGCATCACAGGTCGACTCTACTGATGGGGAGACGCCCGTCGAACTCTCAGCAGATGAGAGTCGACGTGTGTTTTTGGAGGCTGTTGGTGCCCAGCCATGAGACCGCAGGGTCTATGGTATGGGCACTAGAGCTTCTACATTTTTTCCCCATCAGGCCTCCAGCTCGCGAGTTCCTGCTGATCTTCCTCCCGAGCGTTTATAGGAGCTTCGCAGATCTATTGCAGAGGAGATTCGCCAGGATTACGAGCAGGATTTTGAGGATCGTATGCGAGGCCGGGATCAGGAGGTTGCTGACATGCGAGATGAGATGCAGTATTTGCGGGATATGGTTAGACGCTTATCGCAGAGTCTTCAGCCTCCACAGCCTCCACAGCCTCCACAGCCTTCACGTGATCATTCAGATTCTTGATGTATTTTTTTTTTTTTATGTTGTAAAAACTTTTAAATTTTAATATATCAATTATTTTTTGAAATTTATTATTGTTTGGATTGAGTGAAAAATGTTTGTATCAATATTTAGATTTAGCGAAATTTTATTAACCGTTTTAATTTTTAATCATTTAAATATTTTTAAAAACAAAATTTTTGACGCATTAGCGATTAATATTGGATTACTAATATTTTTAAAATATTATTCCTGGCATCACAATAATTTAAAAATAAATTTAATAGCGACGCTTTAGCGACTAAAATTGAGTCGCTATTTTATCTTAAAAATTTTTAATAAATATTGCGACGCAATGACCATGCGTCGCAATATTTTAAAATAATTTTTATTTACGACGCATTAGCGACTAAAATTGCGTCGCTATTATAACAAAAATATTATTTAAAATAATTTTTATTTGCGACGCATTAGCGACTAAAATTGCATCGCTATTATAACAAAAATATTATTATTAAATATTGCGACGCATCTGGATGTGTCACAATATTGCGACCCAATTAATGCGTCGCAATATTTAATAATAATTTTTTTATTTTAAAAATTAATTTTTATTATTGCGACACACTTAACTGCGTCGCAATATTTAATAATAAATTTTTTTGTTTTAAAATTTAATTTTAAATATTGCGACGTAATTTTATGAGTCACAATATTTATTAATAAATTTTTAATTTTAAAAATTAATTTTAAATATTGCGACGCAATAAATTGCGTCGCAATATTTATTAATAAATTTTTTTAAAAAATTTAATTTTAAATTTAGCGACGCATGTTTATGCGTCGCAGAGCGTCGCAGAGCGTCGCAATATTGCGACGCAATTGCGACAAAAGAGTATTGCGACGGGGAGTTGAGCGACGCCATCATTGCGTCGCTATTGCGTCGCTAAACATGGTATAGCGACGCAATAGCGACGCATTTTGGCGTCGCAATATTTTTAATTTCTTGTAGTGAATTAAGACGTGTTTAGTAGATGGCTGTGCCTTGTCTTTGTGGTGTTCATGGCCCATAGCTATTGTTCTAGTGGCTGAGCAACAACCTAGAGATGGCCGCATGCTTTCTAGAGCTAAGGCTGGCAGTTAGGAGTTATTGGTAATCGAACCACCCAATTTCATGGGTTTGCCATCGAATACATACTATGCTTTTCATCCTATTTGAAGAAAGCACCAACCAACAGGGTGGCTAAATATGAGATTAGGATCAATGACCAGCATTAGGGATTAGATCCAGTTATGGCCATGACCAAGAGGCTGTCGGCTAATTGAATTTTCACCATGAATTATTGTGATCTGTTGGCCCAGATGGCAACCCAAGAGGGGGGCGGGGGGTGAATTGGGTTACTAAAAATTTCAACACTTAAAAAAGTAATTTCTCAAAGTGATAGTTCATAAGAATATATGCAATGAGTGTGATGTTAAAAATGCAAAGCAGAGTATAAAAGATTGAGTAGAGAGAAAAAGAGATAAACACGATAAACATAAGAAATTTATAGTGGTTTGGTGTTAGCTACACCTACATCTACTCCCAAAAAACTCTTGGACCCACACTATAATCATCCTGATTACAACATAGTTGTTTTGCAAGCTCATAACTCAAACTTGTTATTTTACAACGGGGTCATAACGAACCCAACCGGTTTTCACATGTTCACCAACACAAAACCTATTACAAGCTTTCTAACTTGAAAAAGGCCAAATTGTCTCCCTTTATTCAATCCCCTGTTGAATCAATTACCAAGTATAATAGAAAAATGATTACAACAGAAATAAAGCTCCTTAAATGAGCAAATAAGACAATATAATCAAGATAGAAATAGAAGAGCCTGATTTAGAAGATTTCTGAAGTTGAGCTTTTCTTCTTTTCTTCTTTTCCTCATAAATGATCTTCTTAAGTTAGGCTTGAAGCTTTGGAAGAATTGTTGATGTAGAGGCTTTTAAAGAAATAGGCTCTCTTCTTTTCTTTTTAATTTGATGAAATTCTTTCAAGATTGACTTCGAATACTTTAGATTTCTCTAAACCCAGTTTCACACAAGAGGTATTTCGGATTTGATCTTTTTCCATTTTGTTTTCTCTCTCGCTTCTCTCTTCTTTGTGTTTCAAAATGGTCAGATGGTTCCTCTTTTATAATCATCTCTAAATCTTTTTTTAGATGAAAACTAGCCGTCAAAAATGCTTGAGGATGAGTTTAGCATGAAAGAGGAAAGAGCCATTGAAATTCATTGAAGAAAAATAAAACTTTGGAGTCATCTCTAACACTTCTAAAATCCATCTCTGACAGGTTAGAGTCGGCTCTAGCAAGACTTGGAGTCAGCTCTAACTGGAACATGCAAAACGTGAACATTCGCTCATCACAGAGTCGGCTCTGACTTTTTGAGGGGTCGACACCTTTTCGTGTGGGAGTCGGCTCTAGTAAAAGTGAGAGTCGGCTCTATTAAAGCCCCCAAAAATCACTCTCTATAAAACCATTAAAGTCGGCTCTAATTCTCATCAAAAGTCGACTCTAATTCGATGCAGAAATAAGTCTTTCTTTCTTTTCGATGGAGTCGTCTCTAATCTCTGCAGGAGTCGGCTCTAATTCATGCTGAAAGTGCCAAACTATTTTGATACGCTCCGAAGTCAGCTCTAATCCATGCTGAAAGTGTCAAACTATTTCGATACACTCTGGAGTCGGCTCTAATACTTCTAGAGTTAGCTCTAATTACTGAAACTTGACACTTGACATCAGACATGGAGTCAACCTCAATTTTTCTTGGATTTTGATTAATTAAATATTTTAAATTCTTAAAATATTTAATCAAAATTATTAGTAATATAAGAAATATACTCATGGGATTTTTATTATTCATCAAAATCAATAATTGGATCAACATGATCTACCAATTGAATAACGTAGGTGGTAGAATTCTTAAGGAGCATTGTTTTGAAGGCTAGCTACTATCATAAATTAACCTTTCAGTGAGGGATAAAATTCTTTGGTGAAAGTCAAAAATTTCTTGGTGAAGAGTTTCACCGAGGGATTTTCAAGAAAAATTTATTCCTTAGAATATATGATGCTGGTGAAAGTTTCCCTCAAAACCCCTTGATAATTACAGAAGGATCTAAAACTTTCAGTAAAGAAATTTTTCTTGGTGAAATTGTAGTCCATTTGCTAAGAACCAGTCATTTTTCAAGAGATTCACTAACCTAAATGTACTTAGAAATCCCTGAGAATTTTCATTGCTAAAAATTGGCTAACTGAATTATTTGTAAGGAATTATCTCTTGCAGATCCCCTAGTCTTTTTTTTTTTTGCTTTTTGTTTTGTTTGATTCTCTATTTTTTGATGATCTGTGGGGAAGTAGAGCCGTTGATTACCATAGAGCCGTTGATTACCAAGGGGGATTAAAATCTATAGCAGCGGTGGTTTGAACCCACGACCTGAAGCTAGGAAACCAACGTCCGCTGCATCAATTTGATCATTGGTAAAGCAAGGAATCCATTATTCAGCCACAACAGTTATATGATAGGAGACAAAAAAGAAGGCAGCAAGCTAAGTCCATCTTTTTATTTTTTTTAAATATTTTTTCTATATTTTTAGTGACCCTATTTTAGTGTATTTTTTATATTTTTTAATGATAATTGAACTTGACATAGATTACTTAGACCACTGCAAGCAGGGTTGGATTGGGTCCAAGTAGGTTACAAATATCGGGTTGACTCATGATCCGATCTGACTCGAGCAAGTGATGATAGTGAAGGATGGGAAGATGATGATAATGCTAAGGAGCTCCGATGGAGAGGAGTTCGACATTGAGAAGTCTGTGCGAAGCAGTCGGTAATGATCGAGAATATGATCAAGGATGGATGCTCCGAGAGGGTGAGATCCCCCTCTTAAAGATCACCGGTAAGGTCCTTGCCAAGATCCTCGAGTATTGCAAGAAGCATGCTGACTTCGCAGTGGCAAGCCTTCCGGCCATGATCATAGGGCCACCATTAAGGAGGACATGATTGCGTGGGACACCGACTATATCAACAATGAGCAGGATGTCCTCTATATCATATAGGATATAGAGGTTTAATGATATGTAAAAAAATAAATAAGATTTTTATCATTACTTTTAAAGAAAAGAGGTCTTGAATATGAGATGAATTTAATTTAACAAGAGACATATAATAGGATTGATTTGATGGCTATAACCCATGACTCGACTCGATCCGAATTGGATTCGAACCGGATCCATATTTTATGAATTAAGACTAGGTTATACATGGAAATGACCTGACCTGAATGGCCCATTGGGTCAAGAAATTTGATCATGAATCCGATTCGATTTTTTATTAGATTGGGTTTGGGTTCAATATTAACACCCGATCAAGGAACCGGGTCAAGTTGGGATCAAGCATAACCCGATCTGACCCTACACATTTGCAACCCTAGGTCCAAATGTGAGATTCGCCATATCAGGATAGTTGTTAGGCCATCCACGGATTTAGAGCTCCAATCCATTCATTCTCTAATTATTTATTTGTGTATATATATAATTGGGAGGCATTCGAGAGGCAAGTTCTAAGCCTGTGGTGAGCTCTGTGCTTGTTAAACGGTGCTCTATGGTGCACTTTTAGTGGCTGGTTAAATAATGCTATTTATTGGTTCAATAATAGCATGTGATATGCTATGTGGTAGTTCGATGGAGCTTATTTATGCGAGGTAAGTCATTCGCGAGCTGCTCACCTTTGTTCGTTCGTTGGAAGGGTGAGGGGGTGGTGTGGAGTGAAGGGAGAGATGCAATGGTTTGTTTTTAGTTAGAGAAAGAGTGGTGTTTTGATAAGATTTGAATGAGTTAGAGAGAGGGAGGGATGAAGAAATTTTTTTGGTTTAATTAATGGTATTAAAAGTTAGTACATAATATTAATTTTACCTATGACTTTTATTTTTATGCTAGTAAGAGAATCTGTAAATGACATATGCTTGGTACAAGATTTTAAAATCACTAAGAAATTTCTAAGAAAAAAAATCCCTTTGTGATATATATTTTTTTAAATATTTTACCAACACCAAGGGATTTATCCCTTAGTAAATCTCTAAGGACCGAACTTTCCTTACAAATTTCTTACTAAAAATTGTTTAACTAACCACTCACTTATCCCTTATAGATTACCAAAGGATTTTCAAGAAATTTATCAAGAAAAATATATTTCTAATAAATCCCTTAGAGATTTCTTACTAAAACTAGATTTTGAATGTAATTTAAAATCCCTTGAAAATTTCTTTTTAATCCTTTGGTAATTTTCTGATGGACATATCCATGTTTCTTGGTGAAAGGTTAATTTCTAATAATGAGCATGGGACAGTTAGGGATCAGGTTAGCTATCTTGATTGGCCTATGAGCCGACAGTGCATGGTGGTCTCTAGGTGATCACTAAATATAGTTTAGGGATTAACTCAAAGGATTAAGCATGTTTCATTTGGGTAGTTTTGAGATAAGAGAGGATTGTTTTTATTGTGATAATAAATAGTTATTGATATTTCCTTCATCTTTAGGCTAAGTGAAAACCTAACCCAAGGTCCAAACCTAGGTTAGGAAGAATAATGGGTCTAGGTCCTGGTTTAGATTGGGATTGGCTAAAGAAAACATATGCTAATTACTGCACTATTTAATTATAGAATTTAAATATTCAAAGATTGATTATTGTAGGTGAAAAACAATTTCAAACCAATCCCGAGGGTTAGCAAAATTTTGATAAGCAATGTGACCATAAATTAAGCTTTTTA
Source organism: Calamus simplicifolius (assembly GCA_900491605.1). Classification (NCBI taxonomy): domain Eukaryota; kingdom Viridiplantae; phylum Streptophyta; class Magnoliopsida; order Arecales; family Arecaceae; genus Calamus; species Calamus simplicifolius. The sequence continues at coordinate 205,762 of UESW01002091.1, read as the reverse complement.
TAAGATTATATGATTGCCAAAATACATTTTATAATTGATAAATAAATATATAAATTTAAATAATACTATATTTTTATATAATTAGTTATTTTTGAAGTATTGAGATTTTAGCAATTACTTTTTTTTTTGGTACAGACGGTGATTCACACCATTCTGGGTCGGGATGGATCCGTTACATCTGAAACTAATAACTGGAACAAAATCAGAGGGCAGTAGTCTCCCGGTCTCCATCTCCAATACCCAGAGTGAGAAGCCACCCTGGCCGCAATCCAGTCCGCAATAGCATTGGCCTCACGATAGATATGGCGGATCTGAATGTTGGAAGCTTCCAAGATCATAGATCGGATATCACATAAGATAGGAATAGAAGGCAAGTAGGAACTATACTGCTGTCGAATTCATCGAATAACAATAATGAAGTCTCCTTTAATGATGAGTCTGCGGGCGCCAAGGGTCCGAATGGCGTAGGATATATCCGCCCAAGCCGTATAGAGCTCAGTCATAGGTACCGAGGGATTTAGAAGGCTAAAACCTCCAGCCGCCAGCATTATACCATCTGCATCACAAATAACATAAGCTGATCCAGCACTTCTGCCTCGGACACTCCCATCAAAGTTAATTTTAATAAACCCTGGAGGAGGGAGCTCTCAAAAAGCAATTACTTTTGAAATGTTATTAGAGGTTCAAATATTATATGACATATTTATTACAAATTTGGATTAAATAAGTAGAATATAATTGTGTAATATTATTTCTAATTGCTTCAAAATATTATCACGTGAAAATTGTTTACGGTCTTTGTATGATTAATTATTATCTCTACTATTTTTCTTGTAGATATATATTATCAAGTAAAAGTTATTTATGATTTAATATGAAATGATATGACAAATAATTTTCTAACCCTTCGCCAAGCCCATTGAGGTATCTTTTCGTTCCGTATAGTGTGCCCCGAAAAGCTTTTTGAAAACAAATATTTAAAAGGTTTAAAGCTCACCTCACCTTGCCTCAACACGTAGCACCTGGGAAGATTCATAGAGAAGGAATTGGAAACTCAATTATAGCTTTTGTTCAAGCCCAAAAGCTCTTTGGTTGCACTGACAATTTCAGTTCAGGCTTGTAGAAGAATATTTACAGAAAAATGTAAAATGTGAAGAAACCCATGAAAATAAGAAAGAAGAAAAAAATGCAAGCTAAACAAAATGCTTTGCTGATTATTTTAGAGACTAGTATTTTGTTTGAACTTATACTTTTAGCAGTTCTGCTATTAGACGAAATAATAAGCATTACTTAAGCAATAAAATAAATAATAATAATAATGAAAGTTCTAATGTAAGTGGCAATATATCACCATTAAGTTGTGTGACTAGGTTAGATGTTTCAGTAAGGCATACTAATTTTGGTCTCTTAATAGTTAAAGAAGACTATTTTGTTTGAAGTCTTAAAATAACTAAGAACTATAAGTTAATCAAGAAATGTAATTACTGCAAAGGAATGCCTATGATCTGCACTCTCTAAGAATGCAACAAATACAAGCTATAAATTATATGTAAAACATATATCAGTTCATATTATCTTACCAGTGCATGCAATTGCCAATTATAATTATTATGATAATTGATTCATGTGTTGATCAATCAACTGACTTATATACTAAAATGTTTTTATTCATGTTAATATTTTAGAAACCGTTGATTTCTAATTCTTTTCAAAAGTAGAACTATAATACACTAAGCCACCTATTAGTCCAATTAATCTTTTAGTTGATAAAACCCTGTGGTCTTAAAAACTTAAGTGAAAATTAATTGGTAACGGATGCACTTGAGTTATTAGCATTTCAAATTTTTCTTTCCCATTCATTATAAGGCTATTTTATTGGGAGTATGACAATCTCTCTTCCTTATTATGCGACGTCCTTATTGCACATCACAAACTTGATAGAATCTATCTGAGCCAGGTCGTTGGTGCTACACGGGTGGTTATATGCCATAGCAAAACTCTACCATGTCTTATGAGCAGCTCTTTTCTCCTGTTTACCAACTTTCGTATATTCGGGGCAACTTTGATACTATTTGAATACCTCAAATCCACTACTAGCCCAATTAACCAATTAGTGGACCAAAATCATGTGATCCTAAAAATTCGAGTGAAATTTAATCGGTAGCAGTTGAGTATTTCAAACTTTTTTCCATTCAACATAGGATTACCTTTTTTGGGATATTACAAGAACAATAAAATGAAGTAACATGGATGTCATTACGTGTAAGATAGTTTTAACACTAGTAATATACATTGATAATTTTAAAAAAATTTCAAAAAATTACTTCAAAATTCATAGAATGCCACCTAGTTGTATAAGGACTGATTACGCAATATGATTTCTTGATGCTTGATTTGTCCCTGATAAATAAGCTTCCCACTTTAGATTGAAATCGAGGAAAATAGGCCTAATATTGACTGAAACTTGACTAACACCAAATAATGTTGCGGTTGGCTCTAGTAGAGACGGGTTCATTTTGGCTAAATTATTTTGCTTTCAACCAAAATTTCAAATCAAGGATCAAGGGAGATGCTACATGATGGGAAGCATAATCATCCCATAAGCTTATTCAAGGTAGCCTTATTGCCTTGCATGGAGTTATGAACCTTTGGTAAGGTCAGCTGTCTAGAATAAGGAAAAAAGAGGGATGGATTTCTGTCTTTTTTTCTGCATGAGGCTGTTGTGTACAGGCTCAGTTGGGTACAATTTAGTTTCATAAGATATCTGTGTCATGCGTTGGCTTTTGAAGGATATTCAACACATTATTTAACCGAAGTAGTTGTTCTTTTAGATTTTGCTTTTAGGATATTTTACATAAGTTGGTGCACCAGGTAAATCTATCTACAAAGTCCATAATATAGCTATATCTAGATATTAGAAATCATTATATATATATATATATATATATATTTATATATATATATATATATATATATATATATATATATATAGTATCTCTTATTATGAGTGAGGAAAAGCTTTTGCTGATGGTATATGCCACTGCCTTTTCAAAGAGCAGCATGAATTGTTTTTGCAATGTCAGTAAATCAGCCTTTTTTCTTTCTTTTGTTCATGGTCTAAAGTTTCTTTTTCTAGTTCGTGCCCTATATTATTTGTGCAGGCCATCACCCGCACTGATCGGTGAGCCAATTGGCGGACCACCCAAATTTGCTGGGGAAATGAGTGGAGGCATGCAACCTAATGCTTGGTACCCAATGAGCCCTGAGTCAATGCAACCATCCCCTCAAGGTAGCAATCAGGGATTTGGTTCTAATTTAGCTGCCATAGTTGGTGACTTGACAACATCTTCAGTTTCTGTAAGCCTCTCAGTTGCTTTTTGGTTAGTTATCTGTGGACCGTTTGTGTATAACACAGTGGTTAGTCATCCATTAATTACTAATCTATCTGATAATTTTTTTAGAAAAATCAATAATTTCATATATTTGTAAAAAGATGATTATCGCTTTATTAATTATTTATTATAAAAAATCCAAACAGTTAAGCATACAAAAAGTTTGAAATTAACCTGATATTCAGATACACAACAACACATTTGTGAAATAGAGAAGGTTAAATAAAACCTATAAATGGCTTAAGAAGAGAACTGAAAATGCATCCAAAACAAATGGCTATTATATGCATATTCTTTTGCACAATAAGTTAGATTTATATGGTAGGAGATTAAAAAATACAAAAATAAAATGTGCAAGTCGAACATGATTTACTCTTCCTCCTTCAATAAGTCATTCAAGCCAAAAATTAACTGGACATGTGCTTCTTTGCATATACTAAGGTATTCATCATTGATTAGGGATTTCACATCCCTAATCTACTGTTGAGTGCTTTTTTTTTTCCCCCTTTAGAAGAAGCCTTTTTCCATCTCTTCGGAAGATGTCTGCTGTAGTATTGTGATATATAGAAAAAGAGAGAAAGAGAAAGAAAGCTAAATCTAATTATCTCTTTTATTTTTAAATCAGCATGAATCTTAAAGTTACTTTTTTAAAAAAAAATTTATCTTTAAAATTTATGAATTATAGGAATTAAAGAATAAAAAATGATTAATTTTAAGTTTAACTATATTTGAATTTAAATATTTTTATCCGATTACCAATAGTTTATTTATAACACAGCCTTGGCATCCTCTTTTATGTTCTTGATTTGAAAGGTGCTGCTGGAGGTGGATTAAAGCAATGCGTTGGAGCCAGAATACATCACCAGGACGAGCTTTCTAAGAGAGGGGAATCTAACGGTCCATCTGTTCCTTAATTAATTTAACAGGAAGGGATTTTCTTTTGGTCTAGTGCTGGAATTTGTAGGATTATTATTTAACTCAAACATATAGATCAATAAGAATCCCTTTTATTTATTCCCGGATTCGCACACTCGCCATGATCTGTCATAATATCATTCCTATAGATCTCTAATTTCTCTTCGGCTGAGCTTGTTAAACTTTGTTAGCCTCTTCAGCAAGGTGATGACTTTGTGATTAAATGATGGAAAACTGTCTAGCATTCTCTACAGTTTAGTGGCAATAAAATGCGAGGCTTTCGATATGATGCTTGCGTGTGACCAGAGACCTGGATTAAATGGCTTGCTTTAATAATCCGTGCTTTGGTTTTCCAATAGTCAGGTATATTCGAGCCGTATTTGATGCCATCTTCTTCATTATGATTATCTGTGAAAAGAGCGCCAATGCGACTTCAGCTACGATGGTAAAAGTCCTGTGACTCAAGCTGGTGCCGAAATCGTGCTCTACCTGGGCCTAGGGCATAAAAATAGGAATGTAGACTTAATTCTTTTGACATCGGGATCAGATGAGGGGAGGGAAAAAAGCGGGAGACAAAGCCTAAAGGGCGCCATTCCCCATCAAAGCACGTACAAAACAACCAATAAGACGACGAAGCTTAGCCCTTCTTCTTGCTTGCACCACAGCTCCAAACTAAACGAGCTTAACATTGAGCCTCCTGAGCCACACCGAGTGCAGTATCATATTAAACGCATCAAATCTCTTGGCCGGGTGGTTAAGCACGAAGTGCCTCCTCACTGCTTTCACTCCTTCCCTCAGCCTCCTCAGCTCCTCCTCCCCCACGCTCTCCAGCACCTCCCTCAGCCTCCTCAGCTCCTCCTCCCCCACGCTCTCCAGCACCTCCCTCAGCCTCGGAATATCCGCCACCGGGACCGACACCGAGAACGCCTCCCACCTCAACACGTCACTGAACGGCAGCGCATAGCTCTCCGACATCAGCACCGGCACGCACTCCGCGTAGATGGCCTCGACGATCCTCGGGCTCGCCACCTCGTGGCCGCTGGGGCAGAGGCAGAAGCGAGACTTGAACATGAAGGAGTAGTAGTCGAGGCCCTTTGGGAGGTACTCGTAGACGGGGAGGTCGGCGTCGCGGCCCTTCCAATGGCGGAAGAGAAGGGGGCGGATGGGGCCGTGGTTGCCGCCGGCGAAGAAGGCGAGGTAGGGACGGTCGGAGATGTCAGGAAAGGGAGGGGAGAGGACCTGGCGGGGCATGTCGCCGTCGTATAGATGGATCTCCGGGATGCTGACATCCTTGTGGGGGAGGAAGCCCTCCGAGGTGTTGGCGTTGCAGAGGGCCCGGATGGAGTTGTGATAAAGCTCTTGGCTGGCTCTGGATGCATGAGGACCCTTTGTCGTGCGCGTTAGTTAAGGACAAGTGTTTCTAGTTATTTCCCAAGCATTGCATCATGCAAATTCCCATAGCTTTTTAGGGTGTGTTTGGATCACATATTGATTCCAACTGTTGGCTAACAGCTACCTGACCAATACCCACTTAATGATATTTTAATAGCTAATTCAAAAAAAGCTTTAAAAAAGTCAAAAACTTTAAAAAAGGTAGGCAAAATATACTTACTCAAACGTTTGCTCAAAATGTATTCTGATCCTTAACCTCAGATTTTGAGCATGTTGCATTTTTTATGTTCTATCATGAAGCTAGTAAAAATTGATTGAAGAGTAAATGTGCTATCCTATATGGTTAGGAGTTCAAGCAACAATTCATGTGTTTGATTAATTTTAATTGTTTTATGTAATGCATTAGTTATTCTATTAATTTTAATTAATTATATAATAAAATATTAAGACTATAATATTTTTAAAATCTGAAGTACTAAATTATAATAACAAATAAATTTTTGAGAATGTAAATGATTTTTGAGTGAAAGTTTGAGGATCAAAAGAATATTTTAGCCAAAGAACCATGTTTAGAAATCAGGATCCACAGACATATGTCACCCCAAATCCGGTAGTGCGTTGGGTTGCGTTTATCATGAGATCAGTTGGAGATGCCTTTTTCCAAGGAGTAACGTTCTTGGAAGTCAAGAAGTTCGCTTCGCTTCTAAGATTTTCAAACTCTAATTAATGGTCACCTTATAGAACTAGGAATCATTATATGTAATATAATATTCTCAGGGCTACATGCAGAAATTTAGATAGTCATAAACCGCAAAAGAAGATGATTCAGCGTTTATCTATATTTAAAAATTACTGTTTTAATTTATAGTTTAAATTTCAGGGAATTCACTCGAAGATCACAATACCTGAATTGGACAAAAGTTAAAATCCTAATTGAACCGAGATATACAAACTTTTGAACTGGTGATTAAAATTCAGTAACCCGCAGTTCAATTGTTCAAACTCAGCTGTAAGAAAATATTTTTAATTCATAAAACATGGATTTCCTCGAATACCTTTTCTTTATTTATTTTTAATATTTCACATACTGCCATCTTATTGCGTTTATAACGAGTTTATCCATCCATTTCGTATGATAAAAAATCCAAGTTAAATCCATTTTCTGTTTTACTGTAATTAATTTATATGATTCTACATAGTAAATCTACGAAATGGTTAGTTTGGGTGCTCATTGGATGCGGCGCAGGCTCTTGGATCATGCATCAAAATAGAGTTCCATGCATTACATGTGAACAAATATGCGATCCGAGGGCCCGTGCTGCATCTGGCCATTAGACGTCTTGAAGGTGGCAGACCCATCCATCCCTTATCATTCATCTTTTAGAATCATTTCAAGTCATTATGGAGGAGTAGTAGTAAAGAAAGCAGAGTACCCAATCGTGGCAGGAGAGCATGAAGTGGTCGGCTCCGGCGGTGCGATTCCAGAAGGGGTGCTTGGAGGCGATCACTCGGAGGTAGTCGATCGGCGACGAAGCGCTTAAAGGGGGCGTGGTCCCAGCTCTGGGGCTCATAAACGTAGCTTACCATCTGGACCACGCTGAAGGGCAGGAAGAAGGCGTGGGCCCTCGCCGGGTCCCGCGTCCTCGCTCCTTCCCCCACCTGCTGCTGCTCGAGCTCCTCGATGAAGCGCCCCTCCGTCGTGTATATATCCTTGCACGGCCCCTCGTGCACCAGCGGCGGCTCCCCTTCCTCGTACACGTACACCTTGAACCTCTTCTCCATCTCCACGTAACTCCTGGAAGCGTGCGTGCGTGCATCCATGCAATAATTAATTAACGTACGTTCAAAAGATTAATTGATCATGATTCACAATGCATGACCACTGTAACGTTACTTGAATAAGGTACGTTTATTATTGTACACTGATTCCTGCTATTTGTTTATTATCTTAGCACCATAATATTGCCCTTGAGATATCTATTTTAGCATGAATAAACTAATTAATGTTCAGCAAACAAATTAAAGGCTTGTTACCAAAAATAAATTATGGTGCTACTTATCCTCCTTTATAATAGCTGCGCTATTTAAACGTTGACTAACTCTCACACGCTTACCACAGTAACATCGAAATCATAAACTCCTTTATTTTCTTCCGCAAGCCCAACTTCCACCTCACCATCGGAGTTCATATGAGACTGGAATCCCAACGAATAACGGGACCATAGACGCCAAGATATCGTTGGTCCGCGGGTGACCCTAACTCCTAAGCGACGCGGCCGGGGAAAATGATGTCCCCGACGTGGTCGCAAGCATCCCTACGCGCGCGTGCGAGTTCCACTCCTTCGCTGTGTCCGTCTCTTTTTGCACGGCTTTTTAATTATTCGACTGCCCATCTGTGACACGTGCGTGCGTGCCGATATATAGCTCCTCGTAGCTCAAAAAAAGGTTTAGATATGGTTTCTTTCTTTAAAATTATCTATCTTTTCGTTTTATCTTAAATTTAAAATATTAAGGGAAAAAAAAAAAAGGATAAGCGAGTACGTGTGGGTTAAGGACGCGTACTGGAAGAAGGCGACGGGGTTGCGGTAGATGCCAGCCAAGGGGACATGTTCTCCATGAAAAACGTTTCCCGTGGCGTTTCCCTGGGAGGAGACGGCGGCGGAGGTGGCTGCTCTTCGGATGGCGCGTCGCGCTCTCGCGAGCTCTTCCTCCACTCCTCTCGTCGATCTCTCCTTCGCCTTCCTCTGAAACAACCAAGCGATTAAATCAGAGCAAATAACTAGAAGACAATAGTACGTAGTAATAGTAGAAGCAGACGTGGGTACTTGGAGGACGAGGCGATCGGGCTGTTTATGGAGAGCGCGGGAGGCTTGGAGAGACGAGAAGGAGGTGAGATCAGAGGGGGAGGCGACAGGGTCGGAGCCGCCGCCGCGGCCTGAAGCAAGGAAGAGGAGGATGGCGGTGGAGGAGAGGAGGAGGAGGAGGATGAGAAGGACGTGATTCCAAGAACTAGAATTGTACCATTCCATTCTTCTGACTGAAAGAGAAAGAGAGAGAGGGAGAGAGGTTGTAAGGATAGTTAGAGAGGGGATTCGATTCGGTCCCCTTCGATCGCCAGCAACTTCTTTTCTTTGCTTGCACGATTTCGAATATTTGCAGCCTTGACCATGGGGGACAAGGGGGAGGATCTCACACGATTGTATAATACTATAAGGGAGGGAAAGATGGCAATGAGGATGAGGACGCACAACTGATTTTCGGTAGGATTTGGGCTATACAAGGATCCGGTGCAAGCTTTCCTTGTTAACTTTTGACCGCCTACTCCAACGAATATACGGATATACCACTACGTGAAGGATATGGACAATAACAAAGAACGCTTTGAACTGAAGAAATCTACTTAACTTAGTAGTAGATTTCCTTGTATTTTATCTAGGAATAAAGACAAGAGTGAGATTCGAATTAAATTGAGTGATTCAAATCATTGGGATAGATTTATTTGTAGCCCTGAAGACCTAATTTTTTAGACTAAATTAATGAATAGAGGAAAAAACTTATAGAGTCACTCAACCGTTATCTTTTATTTAGTAGTTATCTTAATATGTAGATGAATAATATTATTAGCTATTATTTATGAATCCTATAAAAAGTAGACAAAAATATTTTGAAGACGTGCATATTTTGATACTTAACATAGATGTTGATGGCATCATCCATTAGCTGCACTCCTATTACTTCTCTGTTGTAGGAGATCGTTATATTTACTCGAGTTCTTTTACGATCACCGGAGCAATAATTGCTCAAAACAGATATAATACAACGTGATACAATAAATTACTGAATAATATCGATACAATATCCAGTAATTTTGGCTCGGCCATGTTTTGGAAATCAAGGGCACTTTTGTGATTTGAACAAGTTAACAAGACCAATTACTACTAATCATCAATCTGGTCCTTTAGGTGACTTGTTGTTTGAAAGTAGAAAATGATGAATACCAAAAGTATGAGAAGCATGTTTGCAGGATTTGTAGGTGAGTTTATTGCCCGAGTTTAGGTTTACTGATTCCCAAAGAACTCAATTACATATCCTATATAATAATGATTGGCATATAGGCAAGGGATTATGCTAGATGTGTTGAGAGATCGATCCCATGAACCGATTTGTTTGCATCGGTGGGGCAGTGCATCAAAGATGGCTTGCCTCCTTTGCAGGTCCACACATTGAATTGCCTGCCCATCTGAATGCAGCTTGTGTTATGATGACAACCCATACTAATACTTTCATTCTTTTTTTTTTTTTTTTCTGTGGTGTGTGATACTTGCCTTTACATTAGCTTATTGATGACCATTCATAAAGATTATCTAGCTTTATATAGCTATCTAATGCTTCCACATTTATGTTATCATACTTCATAGTACTATGATAGGATTGCTTGTAACTTGAGTGGATGATCTCACTAACAAAGCACCTCAATGAAAATTTTAAATAAGAATGGCAATTTCAACCCATAAAATAAGGATCCATTCCTCTCTGCTTCATCTAGGATAAGAATTTCTTATCTCTTGTGGAGATGGAAATGAAAATTTGATTTATTTTTGTCTTCACCAGTGAAGATCGGGTCATGATCAGGTTAGAATAAGTATATCGTTGCCTCTTCTAGTCTCATTATTCCATACCTAAGTACTATAATAACATCATATATTTAGACAATATTTAGTTCTTAATTTAATTTAAAATTTAAATTATTGTGATAATAAGAATAATTTTAAAAGGTAAATATTAATTTTATTAATATATTAGTAAGAAAAAATTCAGTTGCATTATTATTTTTATAATTTTCACTAAAAATTCATATATGCCATTAAAAGCAGATTAAGAAAAAAAAAAAGATGAAGATGAGATAAAGATGAAGAATTGTTCCTATAATACAAAAATGAAGAGATAAAAAATCTTTATTTTTGGAATAAAACAGAAATAAAGATTATTTCTTTTTCTTATCTTCATCTCTACTTTCATCGTGAGCCACTATCATTTCAGCTGGGGTGTGTTTGGTTGGGTCAGCCCATGTTAATTTCTTGCAAAAAGAATTCAGTTCATGTTAACTCAGACTTCAACTCATGGTACCTCAAAGGCCTAACCAGCTGCGAGCCGGAAAATTTTCTCCTTGGAGTAACGAAGGAAAACAGTGATATATGTAGGCAGGTGCATGGGGGTCAGGTCCAACCGAAACAAGAAGGTTTGCATGGGGGAGTCGTTGCGTGGTGTGTACGCTCCGCAGTTAATTAACGAGACCAGCGCAGCGACTTTACCACCTCGGATCCCAAACTCCATGATGGCAGCTTACTTCACGGTTTGTTTCACATGCAAAGGAATTTTTTTGGAGCCTCGAAATGCTCCTCATTAATTCCCAGATTCCACCAGATCCAAGCTCAGATCGTCTCAGGTTGGATCTAGCGTCGATGGGAGTAAAGGAACGTGGTCTCTTTCGAAAGAAAACAAATTAAACAAACAGCGTTGCGTTCTTTCCCATTCAAACGTCTTTTTCCCATTATTCCACCCATGTGACTTTGACTTGCACGCTTGCCAAAGATTAGCACATGCATCAGTACACCTGTCCCACCATTTAAATCACCAAATAATTTTGAGAGTAGTGTTGAATATATATTTCTGCTGATGAACTACGTACTAATTATAAATGCTTTTGATTGATGAATGAAATTGGCCATTGGTATAACTCTTCAACAATAAGGTATAAGATATCATGGACATTTTGGCTTGGCTTGGCGTAAGGATTTAGAATACAAGATTTTTTTTAAAAAAAAATTAGGAAGTTCAGAATTTATATAAATCAAAACTAAAAATAACAACAAAAAAATTTAAAGAGAACAAAATTATTAAATATTTGTTTATGTGTGTATGTAAAATAATATTAACTAACATTTATGTAATTTTTCATTCAATCAATTAGATAAATTAGAAAATTCATAAATAGTACATTATATGAATACTTTTTATTAATAGTATTCCTCTTTTGCTCTGTTTGTCATTTTTATTCCTAAATTATTCTTTCAATTTTTTTTCCAGATTACCTATACAATTGTGGCCACATATAAATAAAGAAATCACATCAAAATCCTAGTTTTAGATAAATAGAAAAATTTCATCGATTTCAATGTATAGTAATTGATAATTAAAAGGAATCTCATCTATGAATGAAATAAGGAAAAAATTGGAAAAAACTATATAAAAATGTAAGGAAAGGATCACATTAAAAGAAATTGTCACAAAAGATAACTAAGAAAAGAATAAAAATGTCAACCAGAGAAATATAAAAGTGAAAAAATATAATACAACATTTCATTTTCTATGACTTTTTATTAAAAAAATCTTTTGTCCTTGTTATTCTCTCACCAAAAGCTAATGAGAATAAATAAGCAAATAATAATCATCTTGTCAACACATAGAGAAAATATCATAAAAAAATTATGAGTAATATAAATTTAAAAAATTAGAAATAACAGCTATAAATGGATAGGAAAATACTTAGTTACAATATATGTTAGAGTAGATAAATATAAAAATTATTAAAAAATTGTGCAAACAAATAAGAAAAATCTAGTTATTTTTATATTATTTTTTCTTATAATTTAAAATTTTATATTATACTTCTCAAATGTGCATTGCACGTGTCCTCTACTAGTATGGGCGATAACTTGGAGACTCGTTTCTCTAAGCAAACAAATTGAATAATTAGAATTTTTTGGAATTACTCATCGAAGAAGAACAATGTTATAACTATAGAAATGCCCTAACTTCAATCATTTTTAGAATCAACTTGTTTCATTTATTTAATTGGAGCATCCAAAAAGCTTAATTCTTCATCAAGGTAATCTTATGCTTTTTCTATAGAAATGGTAATTTATACTCTTTTGGGTAACAGTTTTTTTTATTCTGTTGACTATATATTAATTTTGATGATTACAAAGCAATTAAGTATGGTAATAATGTGTTTATTGTTAAGACAAAGATCATTGCAGGATAATACAATGTACCCACGTGAAGCAAAAGACTTTTCAAAGTTTGGATTGGTGAAGGAATTTTTTCTTCTAGCTAACTGAAGCCTTTGACATACATTTTGTAAATTTCAACCGCTGGAAGCTTTGGCTAAAGGCCTTTCTTATTCCTCAACCGACTGGAACAAATTCTAGCCGACTGAAGGCTAAGGAAGAATGGAATAGGCAGCGCACAGAGGCATTTCAGTCGACTGAGCCTTTCCTCAGTCATCTGAAGATAAAGGTCATTTGCGTTTCAATTGACTGAGCCTTTCCTCAGTCAACTAAAGTTAAAGTTCATTTGCATTTCAGTCGATTGAGCCTTTCCTCAGTCAATTGAAGTTAAAGGTCATTGCATTTCAGTTGGCTGAGTCTTTCCTCAGTCAATTGAAGTTAAAGCTCATTTGCATTTCAGTCGACTGAGCCTTTCCTCAGTCAATAAAGATAAAGGTCATAATTTGCTTAGCATTAGTCAATTATGTGACAAGGGTTTTAGAGTTACATTTGAATCATCCTTATATATTATTGTAAATCCTACTGATGAGTGCATGAAATTTATTGATCATAAGCATGGTAATGTATATATTCTTGATTTAAATGATCTGCATGACCAAAATATTGAATGCCTAGTTGCTATGAATGCTAAAATTGATAATAGTTGGCTGTGACATCATAGATTAGCTCATGCAAGTATAAATTTATTATCTAAACTGATTAAAAATGATTTAGTAAATGATTTACTAAAATTAATTTTTAAAGAAGATAAAATTTGTGATGCATGTCAGCTTGAAAAACAAACTCGAGTCTCTTTTAAATCGAAAAACTTGGTTTCTACCACTAGACCCTTGGAGCTCTTGCATATGGACTTGTTTGGTTCAACAAGAACTACTATCTAGGTAAAAAAAGACATGGTTTTGTTGTGATCAATGACTTTTTATGATTTATATAGGTTTTATTTTTAGCCACCAAAGACGAAGCCTTTCCTGCATTTCAAAAGTTATTTAAAAGGATTATAAATAAAAAAGGTTCTTCTGTTTTATCTATTCAGAGTGATCATGACAAAAAATTTGAAAACCAGCCTTTTAAAAATTTTTGTAATGAAAATGGTATTGAACATAATTTTTCTGCAGCTAGATACCCCAACAAAATGGGTAGTAGAAAGAAAGAATAGAACTTTGGAAGAAATGGCCCATACCATGCTATGTGAGAGCAATATTTCAAAATATTTTTGGACTAAAGCTATCAATACAGCATGCTATGTTTTAAACCGTTCTTTAATTAGACCTATTTAAAAAAGACCCCATATGAACTTTGGAAAGATGGAAAACCCAACATTGGTTATTTTTATGTTTTTGATTGCCGATGTTTTATTTTGAATAATAAAAAATCAAGTTTAGATAATTTTGATGCTAAATCTGATGAAGAAATTTTTCTCGATTATTCTTCTCATAGAGCTTATAGAATATTTAATAAAAAGACTTTAGTAGTTGAAGAATCAATTCATATTATATTTGATGAATCTAATGATCTTTCATTAAGGAAGAGAGAGGTTTTAAATGATGCAAATGAAATTAAATATCAAATCAAGGAGATCACTTTGAAAGATAAAGAAGACTCAACGATAGAAGAGATAGATGAAGAAGAAAATGACAAAACCCAACATGATGAACCTTAAGGTAATACTGAATTGAAAAAAGAATGGATGTACGTTTACAATCACCCTAAAGAGTTAATTTTAGGTGATCCATCTCATGGTATTAGGACTAGATCATCATTTAGAGAAACTTACAATAATTTAGCAATTGTGTCTCAAATTGAACCTAAATGCTATGATGATGCTAAAGATGATATTAATTGGATTAATCCCATACATGAGGAACTAAATCAATTTGAAAGAAACAATGTATGAACTCTTGTTGATAGACCTCATGATCAACAATTATTGGGACTAAATGGGTATTTAGAAATAAATTGAATGAATATGGTAATATAATAAGGAATAAAGCAAGATTGATAGCTAAGGGATATAACCAAGAAGAAGTATTGATTTTGATGAAATATATGCCCCTCTAGCTAGATTATAGGCTATTACTTTGGGTATTACTTCTTGCATTTGCTTACTTTATAAATTTTAAATTATATCAAATGGATGTGAGTGCTTTCCTAAATGAATATATTGCTGAACAAGTCTTTGTGGAACAATCATCCAGTTTTAAAAATTACTTATTTTTAAACCATGTATTTAAATTGAACAAGGCTTTATACGGTTTGAAACAAGCTCTCCGGGCTTGGTATGATAGATTAAGTAAATTCTCGATCAGCATTAAATTCATTCGAGAAAATATGGATACAACCCTATTCATTAAAAGACAAAATGATGATATATTGATAATAAAAATTTATGTGGACGATATTATTTTTGGTGCTACTAATGATTCTCTATGTAAGAACTTTGCAAAGCTTATGCAGAGGGAGTTCGAGATGAGTATGATGGGCGAACTAAATTATTTTCTTGGACTTCAAATCAAACAAAGCAAAGAGGGGATATTCATAAGCCAATCCAAGTACATCAAAGAAATTCTGAAGAAATTTGGCATGGAGACCTCCAAGAGTATTGGTACACCTATGAGCTCATCATGTAAATTAGATTCTAATAGTATCGATAAGAGTGTTGATTTGAAACTCAATAGAGGTATGATAGGATCATTATTATACTTAACTGTAAGTAGACCTAACATACTTTTTAGTGTTGCATGTGCGGTAGATTTAAAGTTAATCCTAAAGAGTCTCATTTGCTTGCTGTTAAAAAAATCTTCAAATACTTAAGTGGAACTATAAATTTAGGACTTTGGTATGACAAGCAATCTAGTATTGACCTAATAGGATATACAAACTCAGATTTTGCTTGATGTAAATTAGATAGAAAATCAACTAGTAAAACTTGCTAGCTTTTAGGAGTTAACTTAATCTCCTAGTTTAGCAAGAAGCAAACTTCAATAGCATTGTCTATGGCCGAGCTCGAATACATTGCAGCTGAAAGTTGTTGTGCTCAAATCTTGTGGATTAAGCAGCAACTAAAAGATTATGGCATTAAACTAAAAGGCATTCCAATAAAATGTGATAACACTAGTGCAATTAATTTAACTAAGAATCCCATCCAATATTCTAGGACTAAACATATAGAAATTAGATATCATTTCATTAGGGATCATATAAATAATGGTAACATTATAATTGAATTTGTGTGTACTGAAAAGCAACTTGTTGATATTTTCACAAAACCACTTGAAGAAGCCAAGTTTTATGAAATTAGAAGGAAGCTTGGTATGATTGACCCTTCAGTTCAGTAAGTTAGATTGATTGATTTTTTTTATATGATTTTGTCATGATTTGTTGCTCATTAGAAGCCTTCTCTATGCATTCTTCATGACCACAACATCATCTTGCTGTTAGGAATTTGATTGAATTAATCTTGCCATATTTTAAAACTCCCTTGGCATCCTTTTCATAGAAGAATTATTTGTTCTAGTTGACTGGGCAGTCAACTAAACTTCTTTCCCTTTCTTCTATTGATTGGGAAGTCAACTAAACTATTTCTCCTTTCTTTAGTTGACTGGGGAGTCGACTGAATCATTTTTCCCTTTCTTTAATTGACTGAAAAGTCAACTAAACTTTCTCTCTTTTTCTTCAGTTGACTGGGCAGTCAACCGAGTCAACTTTTTCTCTCTTTAGTTGACTGAGCAATCAACTGAACCTCATTTTTCCTTTACCCTCAGTTGACTGGAGAGTCGACTGAAGGCTTATTTTGTGCTTTAGTCGACTAGCCAGTCAACTGAACGAAAAAGTTACTTGCATTTACTCTCCACCGATCTCTCTGAACACTCATTTACTCTTCCAAGTTGCAACTTCTCCCACCTAGCGATCCTTCCGATTTTAGATTTAGCTCTCCTCTTTTGAAGATCTTGCTCTCCCATTTCTCTTCTCTTCAAGAAAAAAAGTCATGGCTCCTAGGATGAAGCTTCCTCATGCAAGGGAAGATGAATCACCCTCTGAACCTTGTAGGAAAGCTCCATCATTTTCTTTGCGAAGCTCCACCTCTTCTTCTTCCAACATTGCTTCGAGATCTCTTGCAAACGAAAGGTTAATGGACTTCAAATTTCTTAATGATGAAGGCTTTTAAATTAGTAGAATGTTAGCTAACCAAGGTTGGTCTTCACTGTTAAAAACCAAAGTACCTATCTATCCAGATTTAGTTAGAGAGTTCTATGAAAATATTTGCTTTGGAGATGGCTTTATCACCTCTGTTGTCAAGAGAGTCAAAGTTGAGTTTGATGGTGAACTATTAGGATCTATCCTAAAAGTTCCCACTAATGGAGTTTTGGAGGATTCTCCTAGTGGTAAAGCTCATAGGCTTGAGACTTTACTTGGTATGGAAGTTGAAGAAGTTGTAGAGTTTCTTGAAGCCAATACCTTGAATTTAGAAAATAGACTACTTCATAGCATCGTGGCTAGGATCTTTGCTCCATGTGCTAGCTCCTTTAATGTTGTCACTGACCATGATATTAGTATTGTGTTCCATATTATCAATGAAACCCCTTTGATTTTCTTGATCTTATGATGATTGTAATGAAGGAAGCTATGGGTAAATCCAAGGCTGCTTTGCCCTATGGGATGTTTCTTACCCATATCTTTAAGCATTTCAATGTCAAGTTGAAGGGTGAGAAAGAAGTTGAGTTGCGCCCTACAGATATTTTTAATGCCCACTCCCTCATCATATGGGTTTTACAAAAATTGATGGGCTTTGGACTAGAGTTAAAGATAGAGTTGTAGAAGCTCCTGCCACTCAACCTCTAGAGCATCCACCTCAACCTCAACCACAATATCCCTATCATTTAATAGATTTCAACTTTGACTTTCCCATGGATGGACCTCCTTTTGTACCTGATGCACCTGTGCTGCCACCTAGTGTATCAACCCACCTCCTCCCTGCATCATAGCTAAGATTTGTGAGGAACAAATGCAGAGACTGCTCCGAGAGTTGTCCAATATAGAGTCAAGCAGAAGTTCAGGGGATAGTGGATCTTCCACTAATGATCATTCCTTGGTTCCCCATATTTCATCTATATATGAAACTCTATCTCAAATGATGATGCGGCAGGAGAGATTGGAGCATAACATGCACATTCTTAGTAGGAGGGTTTTCAGCAGAATGAATCTATAGTGGGCCGCATTCTTAATGAAATTAATTAGCTGAAGGCTAAGGTTGAGTACTTTGAAGATAAAGTTGAATGGGTAACATTTCAGATGAAAGCCAAACCAGAGAAGCCTCAACTGCAGTTGATTTCTGGACAGCTTCTATTATTAGGCTTACTAACTTGTTAGAGTAGCACTTGGCTTCTGCCCCTACCCAACCAACTCCTCAATCTTTTAGATCAGATCATTCTCATCCTCATCTTAGAATGCCTCCACAGCAGTCTCATCAATTCAGGCCTCCGGCTTCTTGTTGCCACAAAGGATCTTCATCCCATCCTTCTGTCATTTTCTCTTCTGATGAAGATTAAATCTTTGATGTATGTATGAGAACTTTGATGTATTTTAGTCATGAACCTTGTTGTATGCTTGAACTTGTATGATGTGGATGTATATTTGCTTTGGTACTTGGTGTTTGGATCAAGCCCTTGACTTGGGTTTTGTATTAATGTTTAATTATGTACTTATGTTTTCAATGCATTGTGGGTTTTTCCTTGATGAATGCTTTCCTAATGAATGATGTTTAGAATATTTAACTTGTGTAAAATTCCTAGAAGAGAGACATATAGAAAAATTTGTGCACATTCTTTCACCTCTTCTTTGATTGATGACAAAAAGGGGGAGAAGAATACTACATACATTCGAAATATAGGGGGAGTCACTTGAGGGGGAGAAAGTGTTTAAATCTTTTAAACAAGCTTGCACTCTATATCTTCAAAAACAACAAGTGTTTCAAATTTTTCAAAAATCAATTGCCTCTCGATTCGAAATAAAGATTTTCTAACATGAAGTGTCTTCATCTTCCAATAAACCAGAGATGCAATGCTTTACTTTGAAATGCTAATTTGTTTTTAATACTTAATGATTTTGTCATCATCAAAAAGGGAAAGATTGTTGATTATATATTGATTTTGATGATTATAAAGCAATTAAGTATGGTACTAATGTATTTATTGTCAAGACAAAGATCATTGCAGGATAATACAATATACCCACGCGAAAAAAGACTTTTTAAAGTCTTGGATTGTGAAGGAATTTTTTCTTCTAGCCAACTGAAGCCTTTGACATCCATTTTGTAAATTCCCAACTACCTAGAAGCTTTGGGAAAAGGCCTTTCTTATTCCTCAGCCGACTGGAATAAATTCCAACTGACTGGAGGCTAAGGAAGAATGGAATAGGCAGCGCACAGAGGCATTTCTGTCAACTGAGCCTTTCCTCAGTTGACTGAAGATAAAGGTCATTTGCATTTCAATCGACCGAGCCTTTCCTTAGTCAACTGAAGTTAAAGGTCATTTGCATTTAGTCTACTGAGCCTTTCCTTAGTCAACTGAAGTTAAAGGTCATTTGCATTTTAGTTGACTGAGCCTTTCCTCAGTCAACTAAAGTTAAAGGTCATTTGCATTTCAGTCGACTAAGCCTTTCCTTAGTCAACTGAAGTTAAATTCATTTGCATTTCAGTCGACTGAGCCTTTCCTTAGTCAACTAAAGATAAAGGTCATTTGCATTTAGCCAACTGAGCCTTTCCTCAGTCAACTGAAGATAAAGCTTATTTGCCAATCAGCCGACTGAGATCTCTTTTAGTCAACTAGGAAAAAGCTGTTCCTTCATTCAACAGAACACCTTTTCATTTTTATCGACTGAAGGATGTTCCCAACCAACTGGAGGCTTGCTCTTTTTCCTCTTAGCAGAACCATATTCAAAACCAATCAACTGGAGGATGCTCCCAGCCGACTGGAGTTTGGGAAAAAGACTTCAACGGCTAGTTCTCTTTCCATTTCTCTTTCCTTTTCTATTCCATTTTGATTGCTAACGGCTAGATATTTTGAAGTGCTTTAAATAGCCAAGGTGCTAACCAGTAAAGGAGGTGAACAATGAAAAATTTATTGCTTAAATCCATGAATATTCAGTAAGAAAGAAAGAGAAGCTATTGCATTGAATACGTGAGGGACTCTTTGAAGATCATTGATTGCTCCATCCTTGCTGTGTGAAGAAAGCTTCCAAGGCATTCAAAGCTCTATCTACATCTCCAAAAGAGGCTTCATTTATTACTGACATTCATTCAAAAGAAGAAGCCCATTTGTGGAGTTATCTTCAAAGTTGTAAAGTATTTCTGAATATCTACTCACTATAGGAGCTTTGTGTATTTATTTCTTACTCTTCTGAACTCGTGATTATAGTTTCACTTGGTTTGAAACTAGTAAAGGGTTGGATTTAACCATTGTAATTTGTTGTAAGGCTGCCTTGTGCCATGTGACAAGTTGCTAGCCTGGGAGGCTAGGGACTGTAATCGTTTTGTAAAATGATTGGAGTAAAAATTTCCAAGAAATTCTTGGGGAGTGGACGAAGGTGCTAGGTTGGTACTAAACCACTATAAAAATAATTGTGTTTGTGATTTCTTACATATTTTCTTTGATTCTTCCACTCTCACTTCACTACACCGCTACTAATCAATCAAATTTCTATTTGTGAAAAGCATATACCTGCGGATTAAATTTTTAAGAACCCAATTCACCCCTCCTTTTAGGTTGCTTCTTCTGAGCAACATATTCAAATTTCCACGTGTTTTGCAAGGCATAAGATTAATAGGGAAGCCTTAAATTCAGCCTCCTCAACCAAATGGAATGCAACACCATGTCGATTGCATCAAATCTCTTTGTCAGACGGTTCAGTATGAAGTGTCATTGCACTTGCACCACCCTCCGTTGCAATATCATGTACCTCCTCTTCGAAATCCCTTGGAGTATAGTCTTAATCTCTGGTATTTTCTCCACTGGTATATGTATTGAGAACTTGCTCCAATCTAGCACATCATTAAAAGAAGCACCACCAAAAATCAACCTTTCATCAAGGAACATCACCAAGGGATATGTCCCTCAGAAAATTACTAACGGATTAGAAAGGAATTTTAAATTACATTCAAAATCTAGTTTCAGTAAGGAATCTCGAAGGGATTTTCTAGGAATATATTTTTCTTGATAAATTCCTTGAAAATCCTTAGTAATTTGCAAGGAATCAGTGATTGATTTTTAAACAATTTTTAGCAAGAAATTTATAAAGAAAGTTTGGTACCTTAGAGATTTATTAAGGGATAAATCCCTTGGTGCTGATAAGATTTTTTTTTTTAAATGATATCAAAGAGGATTTTTCTTAGAAATTTCTTAGTGATTTTAAAATCTTGTATCAAGCATATGCCATTTACAGATTCTTTCACTGGCATAAAAATAAAAGTTATAAGTAAAATTAATATTATGTATTAATTTTTAATACCATTAATTAAACCAAAAAAATTTCTTTATTCCTCCCTCTTTCTAACTCATTCAAATTTTATCAAAATCCTAGGCTTACACCCTTTGTTGCCAACAATCAAATTGGTGTAGCGGTAAGGGGCTAGCCTTTTGAGTTCTTTGGTCACAAGTTTAAACGACCACTTTCATACCTTTTTTAAGTCAGTGAAACCCTTCACCAAGGGATTTTGCCCCTAACTGATAACTAGGACGCATCCCATAAATATATAGACTCCACAATCCTTGGGCTCGCAACCTAATATCGACTTGGACACCGGCAAAGCTTGGTTTTGCTCATTAATTCAGCATAGTTTAGACCCTTTGGGAGGTATTCAAAGACAAGAATCTCCTGATCTTTACCTTTGCCAGTGGTGTAATAGGATCTCTCTAATGTAGCCATGAGAACCGCCTGTGAAGAATGTGAGGATTCACCGTTTAGTCAGAGATCGATCTCTGACTGGCTGCGAGAGCAATCCATCAAGAAGGTGAACTTCAGGCGATGTCACTTCCTTTCCAAGCTTGAAACCTTCAGATGTGTTATTTGACTTTAAATTATGCATTTGGATTTAAATTATTGATGATCTTGTATGAATCGTCTTATGCCAAAAGCTTCCTATAAGATTCCATTTTTATAAGGCTGTAGATGGCATCCTCAATGCGGCGCTTCTGTCTCCAGGTCCACCACCATGTGCTCGGCCTTCTCCAGCTGATTGGCCCAGCCGTGGTGGCCCTCATGGTGCTCTGCAGGTGGCGCAAGGAGGAGCCCTCCAAAAGGGTTTGGGAGAGGATTCGAGCCATCGAGGGGGAGGAGAAAGGAAGGCGCGCGCGCGAGAGAGATCGGGATGAAACAAAAGAGACCGAGAAGAGAGGGAGGGATAAACCGACACTTACAAATTTTAAGTCAGTCCTAGGTGTCTCTTCACCTTCTTCCTGTGGGTCTCCCTTCCCGTAGACTTCCAAGCATTCGCTTCACATCCACGCGTCGTCCTCTTTCTGTGAAGACTCACGTCTTCACGTAGCACACCAAGGCTTCATTCCTGGGAATCCCACATGGATGAAGACTAACGAAGCCCCTCACGTGGCATTTTCCCTAGCCAAGCGAAAGCCATCTCCCTTACCGCTCAGGCGGTAGCCCAGCGGTTGGGGTTCCTCCACACATCCACGTTGTCTCAGGTTCAAGGAATGAGGTTGCGGCTGACTCGAATAATTCCAAGGTTAATCCTTGGGGCCTGAAACGTCAGTGCTGGAGGGGCTAAGGTTTCTTCTAGTCTCCTGTTCTGACTGTTGGCACCTGGATGGGGTCAGGTTGACCTACTCATCTTCGGACAGGGAATGGATGCGCAAATCTAGCGCCGTGCATGGAACATATCCTGACGGGGAACGAAGCCGCATGGAACCTAGCTACGGATCGACAAAGCCCTCCTTCCCCTATTTTGTACCAAAAAAAAAAAAAAACCGTTCACTTCCAGTGGACTTCCAAGTGTCCACTTCACATCCGCGCATCATCCTCCTTCCGTGAAGACTCATGTCTTCACATAGCACGCCAAGACTTCGTTCCTGGGAATCCCACATGGATGAAGACCAATGAAGCCCCTCATGCGGCATTTTCCCTGGCCAAGCGAAAGCACCAACGGATCCGTCTGAGTCTCACACCTTAACACCCATGGATATTCTTCAAACGTGGCTGAGAATGGAAGACAACAAGAACAGGAAGGAGGGGGGAGAAGAGATAAGGTGATGAGAGACTAAGGTTTTATTTTAGGAAAAGGAACCATCGAGTCTCGCACCCGAACAGAGATGCACCTGAACAGCCATGGATCCTCTTCAAATGCGGCTAGATAAGGTGATGAGAGAGGATGTTTTTTAGGAAAAGGAAAAGGAGGAAAGTGAATTAGGAGAAGGAAAATAGATAAATTTAGGGTTTTATATTAGACTACATTTTAATTAAGAATATAGTCTTTTATATTATAAGATAATATAAGACTACGTCTTAATTAAAAATGTAGTCTTTTATATTATAAGATATATAAGACTATATTTTTAATTTTAGATGTAGTCTTTTAATTTATAAAAAATTATAAAAATATAGTCTAAAATTTGTCTACATTTATTACTAAAAATGTAGCCTTTTTTCTAAAATCTACCATAGTCTATTTAACTTTTTGTAGTAGTACCTGCATTATCAATTACCTTTCTCTCCCTTAATGGAAGATCATTAGCTTCATCAAATAAAACATGAATAGACTCTTTAATTACCAAGGTATTTTTATACTAGAAAAAGAGTAGCCAAGAAAAATATCTTCATCAAAATTTTCATCAAATTTATCAAAATTAGATTTTTCATTATTCAAAATAAAACAATGACATCCGAAAACATGAAAATATGCAATATTGGATTTTCTATTTTTGTAAAGCTCATATGGGGTCTTTTTCAAAATTGGTCTTATCAAAGCTCTATTTAAAATGTAACATGCAATGTTGATTACTTCTGTCCAAAAATACTTTAGAAGATTACTCTCATATAATATGGTATGGGCCATTTCTTCTAAAGCTCTATTTTTTTTTCTACTATCCCATTTTATTGAGGTATCCTAGATGCAGAAAAAATATGATTTATGCCATGCTCATTACAATTTTTTTGAAAAGATGGTTTTCAAATTATTTTCCTGATCACTTCGAATTTATAAAACTGAAACTTTTTTTTATTTGTAATCTTTTTGAATAAATCTTAAAATGCTGAAAATGCTTTATTTTTACTAGCTAAAAACAAAACTCAAGTAAATTGAGAGAAATCATCGATGATTACAAAACCATAACGCAATAATTCCAATGGCCTAGAAGTTGAAATCATATTTTTGGACTTAAATGAAACTCTAGTTTGTTTTTCAAATTGGCATGCATCACAAATCTTGTCTTTTTTAAAATTTAATTTCAGCAAACCTTTCACTAAATCCTTTTTAAATAATTTTGAAAGAAGATCCATGCTAACATGTGCAAGTCTACGATACCATAACCAATAAGATTTATCTACTTTAGCATTCGTAGCAACTAGACAGTCAAAATCATGGTCATTTAAATCATTCAAATCAACAATATAAACATTTTCATGCTATGATTAATGAATTTCATGCAATTGCCAGTAGGATTAGAAACAATGCAAACAGATGATTCAAAAATTACTTAAAAACCTTTATCACATAATTGACTAATGCTCAATAAATTATGCTTTCATTTACAAGTAAAATATTGTTAATATATCCATGAGATGTGACACCTATTTTACCAATGCTAATAATTTTACCTTGGCCATTAGCTCCAAAGGTGATCATACCTCTATACTTTGCCTCCAAAGTGATGAATTGTGATTCATCATCCGTCATGTGTTTTGAACACCCACTATCAAGATACCACATTTTTTTAGATCCACGGATTGTAAGACACACCTGCAAATACAATATCAAGTCTTATTTTTCGATACCCAAGCTTTCTTGGATCATTTAGGGTTAGTCAATATGGTTCCTTTTGGAACCAAAACTTTCTTAACACTATTACATGCATAAGTGTTGACCCAATTATTGATTTTGATGATTAATAAAAGACATGAGTATATTCACTATGTTTCTGATAGATTTAATAAGTGTTTTAGGGATTAAAAATGTTTAATCAAGTAAAAGGTATAAAGAAACAAGTTTTGAATCAAAATATTAAAAGAATTTTTTAAAGTTCAGAGCTTGGAGTTGACACCCAAATTGTCAGGAGCCGACCCCAAGGCGTATCAGAAGTTTTCTTGAATTTTGGCACAGTCTGGAGTCAACACCCAGAGTTTCAGAGCCGACTCCAACCTGAGATTCAAAGAAGTGTATTCTATTTCAGTTTCCGGAGCCGACACCTAGTATTCGGGAGCCGACACCTGAGAATTCGGGAGCCGACACCTGAGTTTCTAGAGCCGACTCTAACATGAAAACAAAGAGTGTGTTTTTATGAGCATTTCTGGAGCCGACACTTTTGGTTTGTGGAGCCGACTCCCGAAAGCGATGAGCCGACACTTAACTTTATTGGAGCGACTCCTCAACAACTTTTTATTTGCTACTTTTGGATACCGATTTGGAGCCGGCACCTGAAAAGTTGGAGCCGACTCCAACCTGTCAGGAATATATTTTTTATTTGTCAGAACGGACTCCAATGGTAAGATTTTTTCTACTAATCTCTAACGGCTATTTTTTTTGTGTGTAGAAAGATCCAAGCATCTCACAACAGCTATATTTCCCACCTAATCTTGGATTAAGAGATATATATAAAGGGAGAAACCATTCGTTTGAAAATAGAGAGAAAAATAGAGAGAAAAGAAAAATACTTAGTGAAAAAGAAGAGAAATCAAGAGGAAAGACTCAGAGCTCAAATCCATCAACCCCAGAAAGCTTAAAGAGAAATCCATAAGCTTCTCAAGCTCAAATCAAGGAGATTTCCATCATTAGAAGAAAGGAAGCAAAAGCCCCAAAATCCTCAACTTCTCAACTACAAATTTCTGTGAAGAATCTGAGCTGAGGCCCTGATTCAATTTTTCAAAGGAGAAGAGGAAAAGAAGAAAAGAAGAAAAGCATTCACTCAAAGAGCTTCAAACAGGCTTTTCTTATCCTTGTTTACTTTATTATTTATTTGCTCATTTGAGGAGCTGCTGTGTATTCAAACTCTATTTTTCATTATTGTTTGCTAGTTCAATCAGGGGATTGAATTAGTGGAGGTAGTATACCTCGGTACAAGCTAAGGTTAGCTTGTGGTTGGGTTGTGTGCTGGTGAGCCCAAAAAACCAGCTGGGTTCGTTGTGATCCCGGGGGAAACAACAAGTTTTGAGTTGTGAGCTTGTAAAACAACTCGACTGTAATCAAGTGGATTATAGTGTGGACCCAAGTGAAGCTTGGGAGTGGACGTAGGTGTTGGATACACCGAACCACTATAAAATCTTTGTGTTTGCCATGCTTTGTCTCTTTATCTCTCTCTATCTCATTTAGTTGTGATTAGCATTTATTTATACTTTGCACTCAAGCTCTTTCATATCAAAGCAAATATTTTTTAAAAGAGTTAAATTTTTAAGAACCCAATTCACCCCCCCTCTTGGGTTGCCATCTGGGCCAACAATTGGTATCAGAGCTAGTGCTCATTTCTTGTTTGATCCAACGATCAAGAGTTAAAGATCCAAATGGCAGCTCAAGCTGGATCTTCATTTGCTGAAGGTCATTCTACTAATAGACCTCCTTTATTTAATGGTTCTAATTATTCTTATTGGAAAGCTAGAATGAGAATTTTTATTCAAGCTTTAGATTATGAGCTTTGGAGTGTAATACTAATGGACCTAGCACACCACACACATAGATGGTTCAATAGTTCCTAAACCCGAAAGGGATTGGAATGAGAACGATAGAAAATGGCTCAGCTCAATGCTAAGGCCATGAATGTTTTATATTGTGCTTTAGATGCTAATGAGTTTAATAGAATTTCTACATGTATTTCGCAAAAGAAATTTGGGATAGACTAGAAGTTACCCATGAGGGTACTAATCAAGTTAAAGAATCTAAAATTAATATCTTAGTTCATAAATATGAATTGTTTAGCATGGAACAAAATGAAACTATCACATGCATGTACACTAGATTTACTGATATTGTAAATGGTCTAAAAAGTCTTGGTAAGACCTATACTAACTCTGAATTGGTTCGTAAAATTCTTAGGTCTCTTCCAAGATCATGGGAAGCGAAAGTAACTGCCATCCAAGAAGCCAAAGATTTAAATACATTACCTTTGGAAGAGCTACTTGGATCATTGATGACCCATGAACTGACCATGAAGCAACATCAAGAAGAAGTCAAAAAGAAGAAAAATTGCCCTTAAAGCTGCAAAAAAGAAAAGAGCAGCAGTGAGGAAGAAGAGGAAGATGATGAGACACTTCTTGCTAAGAATTCAAAAATTTATGCAAAGAAGGAGACCCTTCCACAAAAAAAATTTGGAACAAAGGTGGAAGGTGAAAAAGAAAAAGAAAAGGACAAGGATAAAGAGAAAGACCCCCTCATATGCTATGAATGTAAGAAACCGGGCACTTTAGATATGATTGTCCTCAATTGAAAAAGGGATACAAGAAAAAGAAAAAGGCATACGTTGCAACATGGAGCGATAGCGAAGAATCCTCATCCGAGGAAGAACAAAAGGAAGTTGCAAACATTTGCTTTATGGCAAAAGAAGACGATGAGGTATGTACCGAAACTCATGACTTTACCTTTGATGAATTGTTTGATGCATTTAATGAATTAGTTAGTGATTTTAAAATTCTGAAAAAGAAAAAATAAAGTTTTAAAAAATGATAATTTAAATCTTGTCAAAGAAAAGGATAAACTAACTCATGAAGTTAAAGAATTGAAATCTGAAAATAAGAATTTGTTAAAAGATAAAGAGTCAATTTCTAATGAAAATGTTAGTTTAAAGAAAGAAGTTGATAAATATAAAAATATAGTTGATAAATTTACATATAGCTCTGAAAAACTTAATTTGTTATTGAGTAATCAAAGAGCTGTATTTGATAAAGCTGGATTAGGTTATAGGCCTAACAAGAAACAAAAGTATGTTAAAAATTTTTTTAGAAAAGAAAAGGATAAAAATGATGTTTCATGTTATTGTTGTAACAAAAAGGACATAAAGCCTATGAATGCAATTTTAAAAATTAACAAGAATTTAAGTATTAAAGGAAAGAAAATATGGGTTCCGAAAGGAACAATCTTTGTTGCTACTAACCATGAAGGACCCAAGAAAGCTTGGGTACCTAAACAGAAAGTTTGATACTTTGCAGGAGTGTCTTGCGGCCAAAAGATCAAAACGAAAGTGGTATCTTGATAGTGGCTGCTCAAGACACATGACGGGTGACAAGGAGCAATTCATCACCCTTGAGGATAAAAGAGGAGGAGTTGTTACATTTGGAGACAATGGTAAAGGCCAGATTATGGGATTTGGTAAAATTCAGATAACTCCCTCCACTTTTATTGAAAATGTTCTTTATGTAGATGGTTTAAAGCATAACTTAATTAGTATTAGCCAATTGTGTGATAAAGGTTTCAAAGTTTCATTTGAAGCTTCTATCTGCACTGTTTCTAATCCCATTGACAATAGCATTATATTTGTTGGTAATAGAAATGGCAATGTATACTTAATTGATTTAGACAATTTGTCTACTAGTAATCATTGCTTAGTTGCTAATAATGCTAATGTAAATGAGATTGGATGGCTATGGCATCGTAGATTAGGTCATGCAAGCACACACTTGATTTCAAAATTGATTAGAATGGACTTAGTTAAAGGACTTCCAAAGTTAGATTTTGAAAATAACCAAATTTGTGATGCATGTCAATTTGGAAAACAAACTAGAAACTCTTTCAAATCTAAAAATGTAGTTTCCACTTCTAGGCCACTAGAGCTACTTCACATGGACCTTTTTGGACCTACTAGAACCACTAGTCTAGGAGGAAAGAAATATGGCCTTGTGATAGTAGACTTGGGTATTAAGGATGAGACTTTCTCAATATTTCTGAAATTCTTCAAGAAAGTCACTAATGAGAAAAACAACACCATAGTGTCTCTTAGAAGTGATCATGGCACTGAATTTGAAAATCATTTATTTAAAAATTTCTGCATTGAACATGGCATTCATCATAATTTTTCTGCACCTAGAACACCACAGCAAAATGGAGTTGTAGAAAGAAAAAATAGGACTTTAGAAGACATGGCCCGTACCATGCTATGTGAAAGCAACCTACCAAAATACTTTTGGGCGGAAGCTATAAACACGGCATGTTACATCCTTAACAGAGCCCTAATTAGGCCAATTCTTAAGAAAACTCCCTATGAATTATGGAATAATAGGAAACCAAACATTAGTTATTTTCATGCATTTGGCTGTAAATGTTTTATTCATAATAATGGAAAAGATAATCTTGAAAATTTGATGCAAAATCTGATGAAGGCATATTCTTAGGATATTCAACAACTAGTAAAGCCTATAGAGTATTTAACAAAAAATCCTTAATTGTAGAAGAATCTATTCATGTAGTTTTTGATGAGTCTTTAGCATCAAGTTCAGAAAAGATTGATGATGAGGAAGATACAAATATACTAGAAAGAGATATTGAAAAATTAAATATAGATGTATCTTCAGATCATGAACAAGAAGCTAAAGATGATGATTCACCTAGGGTTGATGTTATTGATACTAATCATAATGAGTAGATCTTCCTAGAGATTGGAGATATGCCTATGGTCATCCGAAGGAATTGATTATAGGTGATCCATCTCAAGGAGTAAGAACTAGATCATCTATGAGGAATATCAATAATCATCTTGCATTTGTATCTCAAATTGAACCTAAAACTATTGAAGAAGCTGAAAAAGATAGTAATTGGATGCTAGCTATGCAAGAAGAATTAAATCAATTTACTAGGAATAATGTATGGTCCTTAGTTGATAGACCTAAAGGTCATTCAGTTATAGGATCTAAATGGGTATTTAGGAATAAATTGGATGAAAATGGCATAGTAATCAGAAATAAAGCTAGATTAGTTGCAAAAGGATATAATCAAGAAGAAGGAATTGATTTTGATGAAACTTTTGCACCTGTAGCTAGATTAGAGGCAATTAGATTACTACTTGCATTTGCATGTCATATGAACATCAATCTATTTCAAATGGATGTTAAAAGTGCATTTTTAAATGGTTTTATAAATGAGGAAGTTTTTGTGGAACAACCACCTGGTTTTGAAGATCATGAATTTCAAATCATGTTTTTAAATTACACAAAGCACTATATGGTTTAAAACAAGCACCTAGAGCTTGGTATGATAGGTTAAGCAAATTTCTAATTGAAAATGATTTTTCTAGAGGAAATGTAGACAAAACCCTATTTTTGAAAAGAAAAGACAAAGACTTATTAGTAGTACAAATATATGTAGATGATATTGTATTCGGTGCTACTAACAATCATTTGTGTCAAGAATTTGCTAAGCTAATGCAGGGTGAATTCGAGATGAGCATGATGGGAGAACTCAACTTCTTCCTAGGACTTCAAATCAAGCAAAGCAAAGAAGGGATTTTCATCAACCAAACAAAGTACACAAAGGAAATTCTCAAGAAGTTTGGAATGGAATCAATCAAACCCCTTGGAACACCTATGAGTCCTTCATGCAAATTGGATAAAGATGAAGACGGTAAGAAAGTTGATCAAAAATACTATAGAGGTATGATCGGATCTCTACTTTACTTAACTGCAAGTAGACCTGATATCATGTTTGCTGTTTGTTTATGTGCTAGATTTCAATCAGAACCTAAAGAATCTCACTTAATTGCTGTAAAAAGAATACTAAGATATCTAAGTGGAACCAAAAATGTAGGATTATGGTATTCTAGAGATTCAACACTGAATTTAATTGCTTATTCTGACTCTGATTATGCTGGATGTAAACTAGATAGAAAAAGTACAAGTGGTGCATGTCAATTTTTAGGAAGTAACTTAATCTCTTGGTTTAGCAAAAAGCAAAATTCGGTTGCATTATCTACTGCTGAAGCAGAATATGTTGCAGCTGGAAGTTGCTGTGCTCAAATCCTTTGGATTAAGCGACAACTTGAAGATTATGGCATAACACTTGATAAAACTCCTATTAGATGTGATAATACAAGTGCAATCAATTTAACTAAGAATCCAATACAACATTCAAGAACTAAACACATTGAAATTAGATATCACTTTATAAGAGAACATGTAGCTAACAATGAAATTTGCCTTGATTATGTTAGTACTGAAGAACAGTTAGCTGATATATTTACAAAACCTTTGAGTGAAGAGAGATTTTGTTATCTTAGAGGAGAATTAGGGATTTGTGATCCTTTGGAATGATTTTGAAACCCCTAAGGAATGATTATCTAGAATTCAATCAATTTCTTGAGATTTCTCTCATGATTTTAAGGACAATTTATCTAGACATTTGAGCAATTTGATTCTCACATTCCAAAGATTTTTTCAAAAATTTATTGACCTTATTTTGACAAGTTTCGGCTGTTTGAAACTCATTTTTTTTCTCTAAAACTGTCAGTGGAGTCGACACCTTAATTTGTGGAGTCGACACCTTGTCTGTGTCGCTCTCGGTCTCTGACCTTGGAGCCGACACCCGCTTAAGCGGAGCCGACTCCAGCTCGGGCGCTAACAGTGTTAGCGACTTGGAGTCGACACCCGACTTTGCGGGAGTCGACACCTGGTGGACCCAAATTGATTATATTAGGGCAGAGTCGACACCTTCTCATTTCTATCTTCTCCAAACCCTCTCCAAAACCTCTCCAAACCTCCCAAAGCCAAATACTCCTCAAATCAACCATTCCCTAAGATTCCAATGGCACCTAAGCGTAGGGGATCGGTCTTTGATGCTCCCGTGGCTACAAGGAAGCGTACGGCTCGCGTCCCGTCCGTGAACCTACTCCAAGCGATGATTCCTCTTCAACTCACTCAGATAATCCTAGCCCCTCCTCTCCACAAGTAGATACCTTGCTGGGCGAGTCATAACCATGGGAAGGAAGGTAGATTTCGATTTCTTTGAAGCCGAGGGTTTTGCAATCGGTAGACAAATTAAAGAGCTCGGTTGGGATAAGGTATGTTCTTTGGATGTTCCCACTTATCCAGCCCTAGTTAAGGAATTTTACCTCAATTTATCAAGGGAGATGGTGGAATAGTTAGTTCTGTAAGAGGAAAAGAATTCATCTCACATTTCAAATTTTAGGAAATCTTTTAGGCATTCCTGTCACTGGGCTTACTGCAAACATTCACAGTGAGAGATCAGATGCTTTATCAAGGATGTTAGGAAGAGAAATAACTGAGTTTGAGGAAGTTAGGGCAAATCAATTGCCACTTGAGCTTAGACTGTTGCATAACATTTGTGGTAGGATCTATTTCCCAAGACTGGTCGTTTTGAGTATGTCTCAGAGCGAGACATAGTGATTATGGATAGTATCTTGATGGGTCAGCCAATCAATCTTGCTGGAATGATGATATGGTATATGGCTGAGGCCGGGGCAAGAGGAGATCTTCATTGCCTTATGGGATGATCCTAACCATGGTTTTTAGAAGTCAAGGAGTTGTTATTTCTGACAATGAGCCATCGAAGAACCTTAGGCACACTGATTATTACAGCTTGGCTACTGTGCACAGAATGGGGTTTGTAAAAGTGGATGGTAGATGGAAAGGAAAGGTCATCTGGATGAGAGAGCAGCTGATATTAGGGCCACTGCACCATCTGAGGCAGGTCCATCAGTGAGGCATCCATCACCAGAGCCTAGCAGATCATCACCACCACCGGCACCTACTCCAGCTCCTGCACATGTACCACTGCCTATGTCATCCATTGGTTTTTCTGATATTCAGTTAGAACAGCTTAAAAGTTATTTGCTACTCACAAGGAAGAAATGAAAACAGAAATTGACAATAGTTTGATGAATTTAAGAGAAATGTATTATTCTTTGGATGAAAGATTGGTAAAATTGAATCCACACTTGGAGCCTCCGCAGAATCTTTGAAGAATGATCTCAAGAATATTTTTGAAGAACTTAAAGATATTGGAGGAGATTCAGAGACTTACTCCAAATGCAATGCTGAGCTTCAGGACAAAATTATGACTGCATGTGCATTTGTTGATAGAAGACTAAAGGAATTTGTAAGAACTCAAAGTGAAGGAATGGAAAAATATTAGAAGATTTGCAAAGACTTCTTAGAACTAATCTTTGATTATATTGTAATGAAGTTCTTTGATGTTATTAAAAGATGATGTTTAGTTTAGTTTGATGTTGATTTACTTTTTTCTGAAGTTTTGATGTAATGAAGTTTCTTTTTGTAATATGATGTAATGCTTGACTTTTGAAGTATGTAATGAACTTATTTGATACTTAATGAATATCATTTGATCTTTGAAGCATCTCTCAATTTTGTCATTTAACTTGAAACTTCTTAACCTTTTTGTTGATTACAAAAAAGGGGGAGAAGTAATTGATAGTCGTATATGCATTAAAAGTTATAAAGAGGAAGAAGTATTTATATTTGTATTGGAACAATAAGCTTAATTAATTGGTATTGCATATAAGGAGAAGTAATTGACATATGTGCATTGAAAGGAAGAAGCTTACCTAACTTAATTTGATACAATTTGATATGATTGTTTAATTGGTATCAAACATTAAAAGTTTACTGTTAAAAGGGAAGAATAGATGTTAAATTGAGTATCATAGGGGGAGCTACTTCGTTCAGGGGGAGCTTACCTATGAGAACTAAATATTTGAGAAATTTGATTTGAAAATCTTATTGTTTAAATCATGCATATACTCAATGTTTTTATAATCATCAAAAAGGGGGAGATTGTTGACCAATTATTGATTTTGATGATTAATAAAAGACATGAGTATATTCACTATGTTTCTAATAGATTTAATAAGTGTTTCAGGGATTAAAAATGTTTAATCAATCAAAAGGAATAAAGAAACAAGTTTTGAATCAAAATGTTAAAAGAATTTTTCAAAGTTCAGAGCTTGGAGTCGACACCCAAATTGTCAGGAGCCGACCCCAAGGCGTATCAGAAGTTTTCTTGAATTTTGGCACGGTCTGGAGTCGACACCCAGAGTTTCAGAGCCGACTCCAACCTGAGATACAGAGAAGTGTATTCTGTTTCAGTTTCGGAGCCGACACCTAGTATTCGGGAGCCGACACCTGAGAATTTGGGAGCCGACACCTGAATTTCTGGAGCCGACTCTAACCTGAGAACAGAGAGCGTGTTTTTATGAGCATTTCTGGAGCCGACACTTTTGGTTTGTGGAGCCGACTCCCGAAAGCGACGAGCCGACACTTAACTTTTTGGAGCCGACTCCTCAACAACTTTTTATTTGCTATTTTTGGATACCCGATTTGGAGCCGACACCTGAAAAGTTGGAGCCGACTCCAACCTGTCAGGAACGGATTTTTTATTTGTCAGAACGGACTCCAACGGTAAGATTTTTTTTACCTAACCTCTAACGGCTATTTTTCTTTGTGTGTAGAAAGATCCAAGCATCTCACAATGGCTATATTTCCCACCTAATCTTGGATTAAGAGATATATAAAAAGGAAAAACGTTCGTTTGAAAAAGAGAGAAAAATAGAGAGAAAAATCGAAAAAGAAAAATACTTAGTGAAAAAGAAAGAGAAATCAAGAGGAAAGACTCAGAGCTCAAATCCATCAACCCCAGAAAGCTCAAAGAGAAATCCACAAGCTTCTCAAGCTCAAATCAAGGAGATTTCCATTATTAGAAGAAAGGAAGCAAAAGCCCAAATTCTCAACTTCTCAACTACAAATTTCTGTGAAGAATCTGAGCTGAGGCCCTGATTCAATTTTTCAAAGGAGAAGAGGAAAAGAAGAAGAAAAGCATTCACTCAAAGAGCTTCAAACAGGCTTTTCTTATCCTTGTTTATTTTATTGTTTATTTGCTCATTTGAGGAGCTGCTACGTATTCATAACTCTATTTTTCATTATTGTTTGCTAGTTCAATCAGGGGATTGAATTAGTGGAGGTAGTATACCTCGGTACAAGCTAAGGTTAGCTTGTGGTTGGGTTGTGTGCTGGTGAGCCCGGAAACCAGCTGGGTTCGTTGTGATCCCGGGGGAAACAATAAGTTTTGAGTTATGAGCTTGTAAAACAACTCGACTGTAATCAAGTGGATTATAGTGTGGACCCAAGTGAAGCTTGGGAGTGGACGTAGGTGTTGGATACACCGAACCACTATAAAATCTTTGTGTTTGCCGTGCTTTGTCTCTTTATCTCTTTCTATCTCATTTAGTTGTGATTAGCATTTATTTATACTTTGCACTCAAGCTCTTTCATATCAAAGCAAACAATTTTTAAAAGAGTTAAATTTTTAAGAATCCAATTCAATCCCCCCCCTCTTTGGTTGCCATCTGGGCCAACAATAAGATTTGTGTCCCTTTAAACCACATTTAAAACAAGTAACATTTGATGTTTGACCAACATATACAAAAATATTTTTTAAATTTTTTTGTTTTCTAAGGGGATTATAGCCTAATCCAGCTTTGTCAAAAATAGCTCTTTGGCTATCTAAAATCATGTTTAGTTTGAAGAACTTAAAGTAAACCTTTCCACTACCGGTTTAAGCCTATCTACTTCAGATTTCAAATCTTTATTTTCTTTCCTTAAAAATTTTTTTCTTCAATACATTTATTATTTTCTAAAGTAAGGTTTTGAATTTGATTTTTTAAATCTTTATTTTTAAAACTAAGGTTAGCAAAATCATCTACTAACTCATAAAAAGCACCATGCAATTCTTTAAAAGTAAAATCATCAAGAAAACTAGGGCTTACCTCGCTATCATCTGCCATGAAGCATAGGTTGGCTACTTCGCTCTTTTCTTCTTCCTCAAAGCTTGAGTTATCATTGTCACTTCAAGTAGCCATCATTGCCTTCTTTTTAAACTTCTTAGAAACTTTCTTAAGTTGTGAACATTAAAATTTAAAGTGTCCCGATTTCTTGCACTCATAACATATTATTTCTTTTTTTTCTTTGGTTCCTTCTCCTTTTACAAATGGTCTTTTTTTTTTCTCCAAACTTCCTTCTTTTTATGAACCTCTTAAATTTTTTAGTAATAAGGGCCATGTCCACATCATCACTTTCTTCCAAGGATTTATCCGATTCCTCTTTTTGATCAGAAATTTTAAGGGCCATGGTTCTACTTCTTTTTAATTCATCCTTATCCGCATGTTGTTTGACTTGTAGTTCATGTATCATAAGGGATCCCAATAGTTCCTCCAAAGGTAAAGCATTTAGACCCTTTGCCTCTTGAATAGCAGTCACTTTGGCCTCCCAAGACATAGGTAAAGATCTTAATACCTTTCTCATAAGATCAGCATTAGAATAAGATTTACCAAGGCTTTTAAGCCCATTAATAATATCAGTAAATCTAGTAAATATATCAGAAATAGATTCACTAGAGTCTATCTTAAATAATTCATATCTATGAACTATATAGCAAATTAATTTTGGATTCTTTTACTTGATTGGTATCCTCATGGATAACTTCTAATCTATCCTATATTTCTTTTGCAGATGAACAAATAGATATGCAATTAAATTCATTAGCATTTAATGAATAGTACAAAACATTCATGGCTTTAGCATTGAGATGAGCCAACTTTTTTATCATGTTTATCCCATTTCATTTTTGATTTGGGAATCTTCATGCCATTTAATCTAGTCGTGGGTGTATGCGGATCATTTACTATGGTACTTCATAGATCATAGTCAAGTGCTTGGATGAAGATTTTCATTCTATCTTTTCAATAACTATAATTTGTGCCATTAAATAATGGTGGCCTATTTGTGGATTATTTCTCACTCAATATGGTTGCCATAATCTTTAGCTCAAAGCTTTTTAAGGCTTAACAACAAGAACACTTGCTCTAATACCACTTGTTGCCCAGATATAGCAATCCAAAAGGGAGGGTGAATTGGGTTCTTAAAAAATAATTAACTAGCAAGTATGTGCTCTTAGGATTACTTTCACAAATAAATAACGTATAGTGATGTGATGATAATATAGAAACAAACACAAAAAATATCACACACAAATATAACAAGATTTATAGTAGTTCGTTACGAAACTTGGTACTTACATACACTCCCTAAGAATCCCTTGGGAATTCCACTAGCACCACTAGCCTACCTGGTTAGCAAGCTTGCTTCCGAGTATAAGCAAGCCTTACAAATACACTTATGGATAGACCTCTACCCTCACATATTTTACAACTGTAAAATACAAATCAAAGCACAATAATGTAATGTTAATACAAGATGCTCCTAATGATTGAGAAGATATTAAAAATGAATACTTTACAATTTGAAGAACACAACATGAGATGGCTTCTTTCTTTAAGTGTACAACAGCAATAATGAAGCCTTCGTGGAAGCCTTGAATGCTCTTCAAAAGGATTGTTGGAGCTTTTACACCATGCCAATGCAGCTCTCCAACCTTCTTTCAAGAAACAAACTCCCTTTTTCTTTCTATTCTTCAAGGATTTTTTTTTCTTTTTCTCTCTACAGACTCACTGTACAAGAGGGTATTTATACACAACCAAAAAATGTAACCGTTGTGAAACAAGAAAATGGAAATAGAAAGCATTTAGCCGTTGAAAAATAGTCATTGCAGGATTTTTCACAACAAAATGGTCGTCCAATTGGTTGGCTAATTTCAGATTTAAACCCAAGAAATGTGACAAACCTGAGAGCCATAGAAAATTGGATGCCCAAAGCAAGGAGTTGGTCATCCAACACAAAGCTTTAGGCCCCAATCGGTCTTCCAATCTTCTTCATGAAAAAAATATCAGGGGAAAGATAGAGACCGAATAAATTTCGGTCGGCCAAAATTGGACGTTGGAAATCCAATAAAAGGCACCAAGAAAAAAGTTAGCTGCCCAATATCAACCTTTAGCCATCCAATGAGATGTATAGAAAATGGAGACAAAGCCTTCAAAAATTTTGGTCGATCGATGAGCAAAGTTGGTCATCTAACTTTTCTCTCCAAGACATCTCAAAAAACGGAGACAGAAGCTTTTAAAAATCTGGTTGGCCAATGGGAGAAGTTGGTCATCCAACTTTCTCTTAAAAAAGTCTTAGAAACGTAGACAGAGCCCATCAAAATTTTGTTCAGCCGATGGGGAAAGTTGGTCATCCAACTTTTCTCATCAACGTGTCTCAAGAAATGAAACAGAGAGCTACCAAGTTTCGGTCAGCCAATGACAAAATTGGTCATCTAATAAATATTGAAACAGAGTTTTAGAAGCAAAACGAGAGCAACAAAAAATTTAGTCGGCCAATAACAAGAATCCGGTCGTCCAATAAACACTTAAAAATTATTTTGGCACTCACTTAACTTTAAAAAAATATTCAAGACATGTAGAAGTTAAATAAGAACTTTGCAAAAAGACTTGGTTGCTGAGTTTGTACAAATGATTTATAAAATAGTTAAATCCAGTTCAAACAATGTAAATATAATTAAACTTAAAATTCATTTTAGTAGATAACCAAACAACAAGTGTATACAAGATACGTAAGAAACCATTAGTGATCATGAAATCCAAATTCATTAAAAAATTATTTTGATCTACAAACTCTTTGAAAGCATTTTAAATTAGAAAGCATATACATATAATTAATGCTTTACTCGTATTACCTTTCATTTCAATCAAAACTTACCTTAAACTGGAGCAAACATCTTCTTTCACGATGAATAACCTAAAATCCCTTAAGCTCAATCAATGATATGGTTAGTACAATACTTAATTATTTTTTATTCATCAAAATCAATAAAAGGTCAACATATGCTTTAAATTTTATTGTATATGGAAACTTCTATGCATATACTCAGTGTTTTTGTCGTCATCAAAAAGGAAAAGATTGTTGATCCAAATATTAATTTTGATAAATAACAAAAACTACTCAAGTATATTCCCTTTAGTACTAATGATTTTGATTAAGTGTTTTAGAGATTTAAATCTTTAATCAATCAAAATCATAAGAAAAATCGAGTTTGGTCTTGAGTCTAGCTTTAAGTATCAATTTTAGCACTTAGAATTGATTCCCACAGTCAAGGAGCCAACTCTGGAACGTTTCGGCATGTTTTGACACTTTTGGCATAGACTCAAGTCGACTCTACCAGTCACTTGAGTCGACTCGGTCAGAAATATAGAGAGACTGTATTTTTGCATCGAGCTCAAGTCAACTCCTGCAGAGTCTTAAGTCAACTCCATCAGAAAGACATAAAGACCTCAATTCTGCATTAAGCTGAGTCAACTCCTGCAGAGTCTCGAGCCAACTCGATTAGTTATATAGAGAATATATTTTTTGAGGTTCAACTTGAGTCGACTCCTGCACAAGTTCGAGCTAACTCCCGCACGAATTCGAGCCGACTTCAAGAATAACTAGAGCCAACTCCTTTATGGGAAGAAAATCATTTTTGGTCATCCTGCGCTTGAGCCGACTCCTGCATCTATTCGAGTCGACTCGAAGCCTGACAGGAACCGACTCCATGACTATTAGAGATGGAAAACCTGATATTTCTTCAACAAACTTCAACAGCTCTTTCTCCATTCGTGCTAAACACTTTTCCACCTACAAATAATGGCTAGTTTGCTTCTAAAAGTGGATTTGAAGGGTGATTATAAGTAGAGCCCTGGATTGACTCAAAAAGAGAAGAAAATAAGAGAAAATTATAAGAGAAAAGTTTAAATTTCAAAAGCCCTAGAGTGAAAGTAGAGGTCAAGAAAAGTCCCAAGAATTCGAAGCTAATTTTGAGGGATTTTCATTAAATCAAAGGAAGAAAAAGAGAGCCCTAGTTCTTCAAAAGCCTCAACCTCAAAGAGTCTTCCAAAGCTTTAAGTATATCTTGAGGAAGATCATAGAGAGGAAACGAAGAAAAGAAAAAAAGCCAACTTTAGAAATCTTTTAATCAGGCTCCTTCTATTTCTATTTGATTACATTGTTCTATTTGCTCAGTTTTGGAGCTTTATTTCTGCTGTAACCAAACTCATATTATTTTTGTTAGCTGATTCCATCCAAAGGGATAGTTTGGCTTTGTGCAAGCTAGGGGCTTGTGAAAGGTCTTGTACTGGTGATCCTGTGAAAATCACCTGGGTTCATTGTGACCCCAGGGTAAAACAACAAGTTTGACTTGTAAGCTTGTAAAAACTCTGCTATAATCAGGAGAGATTATAGTAAGGCCCCAGAGTTTCTTGAGAGTG
Source organism: Calamus simplicifolius (assembly GCA_900491605.1). Classification (NCBI taxonomy): domain Eukaryota; kingdom Viridiplantae; phylum Streptophyta; class Magnoliopsida; order Arecales; family Arecaceae; genus Calamus; species Calamus simplicifolius. Next base: position 165,631 of record UESW01002091.1, on the reverse strand, counting down.
AACATAGGTATAGCTAACACCAAACTACTATAAAATCCTTGTGTTTGTTGTACTTGACTCTTCATAATCTGCTTTCAATATCTTTTCTTATACTCACACTGCACATTGGCATTACTTGTTTAAATTTGTTTAAATTTTTAAGAACCCAATTTATCCCCGCTCTTGGGTTGCTGTTTGGGCCAACAACCCAACATGAGCTGCCCTAGCAACAATGGGCGGGATCAATGGGAGCATGTGTGGTGCACCTACGACACTTGCTCCAACCTCACTCAAGACACAAGACCCAAGATGCCCACACATATGCTCATGCAAAGAATCTCTCTCTAAGATTCTCGAGGTTTCCTTTGGCTCATTGTTGTTGCCCAGAGCACTAACTTAAGTGTCGGAGGATCCCCATCGAAATATCCGACCCTATGAACATTTTGTAGGCTTTCAATCGAGAGAAGTCCACCGGAATCCTTAGTTCACCAAAGAAGGCAATCAGACGCTCATCAACGATCAAGGAAGGTGACTTGGTGACAACAGTAAGAACCTTGATATTCTCCCCACTTCTTTGATCTCCTCTATTTTTTCTCTTAATCTTCTCTCACCTCTCGGATCCTCTTCTATTTTCCTTTCTTTCTTCTTCTCCCTTTTTCTCCACCATAGCTAACATTCCTCTTTGTCTTCTCCATCCTTTTTCATTGTAAATAAGATCAAGTCAAACTTTCTTTCCTTTTTCCCTCTCCATTTCCTCTTTTTTCTCTCATTCCCCTTCTTATTCATGCACTAGTTGATTTCCTTCCTTTTTTCCCTCTCCATTTCCTCTTTTTTCTCTCACTCTCCTTTTGATTCATGCGCTAGTTAGCTAGCAAGTTGAGAACAAGTGCTTCTTTCCCTTCCTAGGAGAAAGAAGCTTGGTAATATGGGTGTGAGAAAACTTATTATGAGAATAAAGATTTAGAGAAATCAATAAAATTTGGGTCTTTGACTAATTACACCTAGTAAAAATTCAATGGAGTCCCATGTATTTTGATGCTATATATATCTAAATGGGAAGCTAAATGATGTAATTCACTCTTTTATTTTTAATTTTAGGCCTCGATTCTTGAGATATAAAAAGGCCTAGCTGAGATCCAATTCGCTCCTGCCATGGTATCAATATAGAGAACTAACCATGCAAACAAATAAATGAAAATTTCTAGCTATATATGGTTGAGACTAGATAAATCATGTGGGATTTTGATAAGACTCCACTACCATTGATGATATTTCAAATTCTACTCCATCAGAACCAATTTAGACCTCCTACATAAGATAATATCTAACCATATTTTTTTTCTCTTTGCTCAATCCAACTCACCCATTCTAAATTATTGAGCATTTCATTCCTTTCCTTTTTTTTTTTTTTTCTTCTAGTATATCACTCTCCTCTTCTTACTTGTCTCATTCACTCTTTCCTTTCCTTTTATTTCTTTTCTTACTTTTCTCTATGTCGATGTGACAACCCATGAGTTTGCTCTCTTTCATGATCACCATACCTTCACTTTCCCCTATCTCCTCTATTCGGTGCCACTCACCTCTCTTATGATGCTACTAGGCATATCTTCTATGATGCTCTTAAGACTCTCATACCGTGCTACCAAATGCCTCTCTTCTACCATCACTAGGCATCTTTCTTATGACATTATCAAGCATCTCTCTTGTAATGTTACAAAACATCGACTTTGCGACACCACCAAACTCTCTTTATAACTAGCCAATGCTAGTTTTCTATCTCTCTTAGATCTCTTTCTCCTTTTTTCTTAATCTATCTCTGTACTACATCTTTCTCAATTTGTATGTTGGATTAGGGATTTATATAGGATAAAGTATAGATAGGATCTCTAGATGATAATCTAGGCTTAGGGATGGGTTGTACTATTCAAAGGCAGAGATGCTGAATTATAAATCTAAGGTCACCATCCTTAATCTAGAAATATCCTAGATTGTCAAGCTTTGGGAGGGTCTTGTAACTCAGTAGAATTTTGATATACCTAAAGGTAAAGAAATGATTGGATTGTATAGTTTTAACTATATGGTTTTAAAAGAAAGGTTAATGCTTTGATTCTATTATTTTAGGTTGTGTACCCTTGTTGGAAAGCTTTTCATTCTCAAACTAGGTTGATGAGACTTCTACCACTTTAGGCTTTGCTATCCATTATTTTATTATTAAAGAAATTCATTTGAAACATGCATCTTGTCTTGATAAGAATTTGATATCTCATGACTAGTTTTAAAGGGTTTGTTTTGTAAGAAAAAATGATATTATTTTTGAAAAAAGTTGAATTTATATAATTGTTATAAATTTTATGATAAAAAATTCAATATTATGTGGATTTGAATTAGCCTTCATTAAAAAAATTAGAAAATGTATGCATCAAGCAATTAACATTTTACTTGGGTATGTATGAAACTTAGCCCTTTTGGATTAGTTCACTTTAGATTAAGATATAATTTGACTAGATTAATTAAATAATAATAAAAAAGTATTATAATTATAATTTTTGAATGAATTTATATTCATCATGTTTGATATTGAGTTAACTTCTAACATATCTTGAATCACTCAAATCGGAGGCTGATTAAGGAAGTTAGGAGCAATTTAATGAACATATATAAGAGTTGATAAACTATAGATAAATTATGAAAATGCCACTGATGGGATAAGGATAATTTTTGAGTTTTTTATTTATATTTTTATAACTTAATACTACTGAGATATGATATTATATGACGATGCCTCATATTTGTAAGAAACTTCTTATGAGTATGAGGCAGTTGTCTTAACTTTTAACTTAAAATTCGAGTTCTGGGCATGACAACTAAAGTGGTACCAGAGTAAGATAAGCTAGATAATGAAATGGGAATAAAATATGTGAAGTGAGTGTAGGTGGGTAGAAATTAGGTTGAGTAGAAATATATGAAATTATTTTTATTATGAAGGTTTATGTCAAAGTTGCACAGTGGAAATGTGATAAATATATTATCAAAATTTCACGTATGTGATTGGAAGGGGATATAAATAGAATTATACATGACTTGAAGATAAATATTTATAATTAAAAATTAAATTTCAAGGATGAAATTTTTTTAAGAAAGGGAGAATGTGAGACCTAGCCCTTTTGGGTTAACTCACTTTAGATTTAGATGTAATTTATAGAATTAAGTTAAAAAATATAAAAATATTATAATTATAATTGTTAATCAAATTTATATTTATGATATTCGGTATTGAGTTAACTTTCTAACAGCTTGAATTACTCAAATCGAAGGTCAATTAATTAAGAAAGTTAGAAGCAATTTAATGAATATCTATTAGTACTAACAAACTTTAGATAAATTACAATAATGATATTGATGAGATAAGGATGATTTTTGGTGTTTTTATTGATATTTTTATGTTTTAAAATTATGTTGGATGAGGTAGAAGTTAGTTCTAAGTTAAAATTTATTTTTAAATATTTAATAGATATTTATCTCTTTTGCTTTCTTAAAGAAATTATAATCCTAAAGAAACTAGGAGGTTTATTGATTTTAGGAGATTAAAATCCTATGAGGAGCAGAAACCTTTTTTCTTTAGAAAATATTTCTATAAATAAGGCTCAATGAAGGTTTTTTCATATCAAATCATTAGTTTAGAAGGATGAAAAAATAAAAATTAAAGGATCAAGAAAGCTGATGAAGCCCTTAAGCATCAGAATTGAGGATTAGTTTCTAGTAATTTTATTTAAAGAAATAAGTAATTATTGATAATTTCTAGAATTTATCACATTTTTAAATAATTAAATATTTATCACCCTTGATGCTTAGTTTATGAATATTGCATACTATGTATATTAACTATGATTGCCATGATTTATATTGTAATATTAATTATTTATTATTTATGATGAATTGATAAAAAGATGTTGGATTGATCATGAATAAAATTTAATAAGAGATGATGAACTAAATTAAAGATTCTAACTCTAATTATGCTGGATGAGTCAGATCCCTACCAATGGAGATTATACATTGAAAAAATCTATTATCTTGGGGGATATACTCGATTGTTATCCTATTAGTGGAGGTTATACAATGAAAAACCCATGTCTTTAGAAGTTATATTCGATTTATATCCTATCTATAAGGATTTAATACCGGTGATACCCATGACCTTGGAGGCTATACCATGGTTGATACCTTACGTATTGGGTTGAAACACTAACAATATGATTCTAGCATAGTAGGATTGCATGACATGACATAATAAGAACTAAGAATATGAAAAATATAAACTATTTATTTTAATTAATAAATTATATATGTACACTAATATTATAATATATTCTAGATGGCTAATCATTGCTTATTGGGCTGTGAAGATTATGATTATTTTCTCTCTTTTTTTTGGATTTTGTTTAGTATCTATGTTGGAATACTACAAGAAGAGTGCTTAGATGCGCAAGAGAATTTCTTATTTAATTTTGTTAACACTTGGTGTTTTAAACAATAGTTTGTAACTAATATTTATTGAGAAGTTTTAAATTTTAGAACTTAAGACTGCTGAGATTTGGTATCATATGATGATGACTTGGATATTTATAAGGAACTCCTTATGAGTATGCAGTAGTTATCGTGGCTTCCAACTTCAAATTTGGGTTCAAGGCATGATAGCATGATTCCGAGTTTTAGTGTATTGAAAGGAATGTTGATGATTTAACATAATTGAAATATGAGAAATGAATTTTGGAAATGAATTTAAAAAATCATGAGTATTAAAACTTAATCTTGTACATATTGAAAAGCCCATTATGGAAATATGTGTGTTACTCCCTTGTCTAACAACGATTTGAGCTTAGCTAATGAGATAATCATTAATAATCATGTGATTTAGCTGCTATAATTTTTTTTTTGAGCTTAGCTAGTTAATGCTAATTGTTAGCAACTGTATTTATTGTTAGTTCTTTATAGGCCTAGATAGTCAGGCTAGTCACTAGCATTTCATATATTCCAAAGCTAATCTCTTTTGAACTTATTATGATATTGAACATGGCTATAGTCACCAAGACTTAAAGATGATATGATTGTAATTAAATGTTTCAAAATATTTCATGACAAATTATTTTTCCTCATGAGTTTTAAAATTTTATAAGGACAAACTATGGAGAAATGCAAAAAAATATAAGGAAGAAATGCAAAACATTTTTATATGATTTTAGAATTATATAGATATATTAGGAGGATATGTCAAGAAGAGCAAAGTTTTCACACAAAATTGGTGCATCTATGTAGTTTTCAGGATTAAACCAATATAATAATCATTACTTAGGGTGACACAACTTGTGGTACTAATTAAGTAGAGGATATTGGCCATTAATATGTATGGTTAATTAAAAAATCGATAAACTAAATCAAATTCCAATATAGAATATTTTATTATGTCACAAAAAGAGATATATTAGAATAGATACAACGATCCTCTCCATTGTTGGTCTATATGCATAAGACACATGTTCAAATTTATTTAATTCACTAACCTATATGAATTACTCTAAAAATTGTGATTTTTTGATCTAATGTGAAAACATGTATAAAATGCACGAAATGGTCAATGCGGAGTGATTTGAAACTGAAAATTCATCATAAAACCTATTTATATTTACATTATATTAAATGTCAATGTTATTGGTATTATATAAGCTAAAGGAGACTCATGAATAGAATGGTATAGTACTATAGCTATTGTGTTATCCATACACATAAATATCAAACTCCAATTTTAGACCGCGTTGATTTAGATTTGAGTATGTGCATATTCTAACTTAATTAACCCATACAATTTTTTGATTTTTTTAATTATAATCTTATGTTTAAATCTAATTATACTTCAATGTTTTTTTAGTGGAAATTATACCTAAATATTTATTATATGGTATTTTTGCCAAACATCAAAATGAAATATAACATTCAGGTAAAGAAATAAAATGAAACCTAAAGGTGGGTGGTAATCTCACAAACCCCTTAAATCTAATTTGCAAGACTTTGACATATATTGAAGGATTTGTGGTGCAGGAGCAAGAGTGAGAAAAGGTTGCAGGGTTTCATTTGGATCTCTGAACCCTAGAAGTCCTATATTTTTTCTAGTTGGTCGAGTCCAGTCTATTACTGAGTTAATCAAGTTTGGTTTAGTCCAATGTCCAGGTAATGCATTTTTATTTTATCACACCGAACCACTATAAATCTTTGTATGTTTATCGTGCCTTTATCTCTCTCTCTCATTTACATTGTGTACATTACTTACAGCATCACTTCACTTGTGCACTTAATCCTTGTGAAATTGGTTTTAAGTTTTAATTGTTAATTTTTTAAAGAACCCAATTCATCCCCCCTCTTGGGTTGCCATCTGGGCCAACAATCATCGTCTTCATCTTCTTCACTGCTGCTCTTTTCATTTTCTGCAGCTTTTAATGCGATAGTCCGCTTCTTCTTCATATTTTCTTCTTGATGTTACTTCATTATTAATTCATGGGTCATGAGTGATCCAAGAAGCTCGTTCAAAGGTAAAGTTTGAGATCTTTGACTTCTTGGATTGCTGTTACTTTAGCTTCCCATGCTCTTGGAAGAGACCTAAGAATTTTGAACCAATTCAGAGTTAGTATAGGTCTTACCAAGACTTTTCAATCCATTCACTATATCAGTAAATCTAGTGTATATGCATGTGATGGACTCATTCTAATCCATGTTAAGCTTGAACTTTTTAACTTGGTTGGTACCCTCATGGATAACTTTCAACCGATCCCATATCTCCTTGGCTGAGATGCACGTAGATATTCTATTGAACTCATTTGCATCTAAGGAGCAGTATAGGACATTCATGGCCTTGGCATTGAGTTGGACCATTTTTTGATCATTTTTATTTCAATCCCTTTCAGGCTTAGAAATAATGGATCCATCAACTAAGTGTATGGGAGTGCTAGGACCATTGATAATGAGACTTCATAAGTTATAATCTAAAGCTTGAATGAATATTCTCATTCTTGCTTTTCAATATCAATAGTTGGTACCATTAAACAAAGGAGGAGATTTGTAGATTATCCCTCAGAAAAAGAAGAACCAGCTTGAGCTGCCATTTGGATCTTTAACTCTTGATCGTTGGATCAAAGAAGAATGAGCATAAGCTCTAATACCAATTGTTATCCCAGATGGCAACCCAAGAGGGGGGAGAGTGAATTGGGTTCTTAAAAAATTTAACGCTTTAAAATAATTTCTTAAATTTAAAGTGCACTAAGATATGCAGAGAGTGTGATGCTTATGAATGCAAAACAGAGTAAACAAGATAGAGTAGAGAGAAAGAGAGACAAGCATGACAAACACAAGGATTTATAGTAGTTCGGTGTTAGTTATACCTACATCCATTTCCAAGCAACTATTGGGGCCACACTACAATCCTCCAGATTACAACTGAGTTATTTTACAAGCTCACAATCCAAACTTATTATTTTACAATGGGATCACAACGAATCCAACCAGTTTTCACAGGTTCGCCAGCATAAAACCTACCATAAGCTAACTAGCTTGCACAAGGCCAACTGCCTCACTTGATTCAATCTCTTTAATTGAATCAGTAACCAAAAGTAATCAGAGTAAAAGTTACACAGATATTCAGCTTATCAAATGAGCAAATAAAATAATATAAATGAGATAGAAATAGAAGAGCCTGATTTAAAGATTTCTGGCTGTTCTTCTTTTTTTTCTTTTTCTCTGGAATGATCTTCCTCAAGATATATATAATTGAAGCTCTGAAAGATTCGTTGATGTAGAGGACATTGGAGAAATAGGGCTCTCTTGTTCTTCTTTCTATTTGATGAAAATCCTTCAAAGTAGGCTTTGGATTTTCTAAACTCTTTTTTTGAATACTTAGGATTTCAAATCTAAACTCTATCTCTTTGATTTTCAATTCTTTCTCTCTATTTTTTGCACACTTTTCAAACAGTCAGAAGCATCCATTTTAGAAGCAAAACTATTTGTTGAAAGTACTTGTGGATGTGTTAGACACAAAAAGGAAAGAGCCATTGAAGATTATTTGAAAAAAGATAACCTTTTGGAGTCATTCTGATATATCTGAAATCTGTGCTAGATAGATTAGAGTTGGCTCTAATCTCCCAGGTGTTGGTTCTAAGTTGCGATGCTCGAAACGATAACTTTTCTTATCTTGGGTCGACTAGCTTTCCTTGCGGTCGACACATTTCTTGCTGGAGTCAGCTCTAGCAAATGTGGGAGCTGGCTCTAATTTGAGCTCCAAAAAACTAGTCTCTATTTTGTCATTAAAGTCGGCTCTAATACTTTGCAGAGTTGGTTCTAATTTGATGCAGAAATAGGGACTTACTGTCTTCTTATTAGAGTCGGCTCTAATAACTGCAGAGTCAGCTCTAATCCATGCCGAAAGTGCTAAAGGATTTTGATACGCTCCGGAGTCGGCTCTAATGTCTAAACTTTTGACACATGATATTAGAATCGGATCAAACTCAATTTTTCTTTAGATTTTAATTATTTAAATATTTGAATACCTGAAATACTTAATCAAAATCATTAGTAACATAAGGAATATACTCACATGGCTTTGTTATTCATCAAAATCAATAATTTGATCAACACTTATTCATACTACCCTTAGAGCTCTGCATGGATTGGATCTGTCTATACCAGGATTGATGATGTGGAATCAACCTTGTCCTTCATGTCACCACCAACAATTTTGGCAACCTTGGGCGCCCCATGAGGACAAAATTTAGTGGTCCCCTGCTATGCTCTAATAGGAATGAAGATCAGCATCTCAACCATTCTAGAAAGGATATTGCGTCCCATATGGACCTTGATAACAAAAGGAAAGAAAGAAGGATGTCATCCCAAAGCTTCCTTCTTTGCTTGTGGTCCCTTATCTCCACAATTGGAACCATATCTTGCTGCTGCCATTATGGTTGAACCAGATGATGGGAAGAAGAATCTTTGCTCTATAATGACAAATATTCTACCATATTTTGTAATCCCTATCATCTAGTACTCTAATTGTTGAACTTACCTTGTAATGGCATGAGATATCTATAAAATTCTTCTCTTGGAATGATGAATAAAGGATATGAATGAATTAAAAAAAAGTTTTGAGAACTTTCTTTCAAGTTTTATTTTCGTTGCCTTGAGCAATTGATCCTCCGTGAGGGATTTAGGCATGAGGCCAATGAGGCCAAAGTGTTCTTGCTACAAACCCTAGTCTAGTCCATCTTCTTTACCAAGCTCCACCAGACAAACCCTAATCCTCATATCACCATCTCATAACCGACCACCAACCCCCTTCCCCTAAATTCTAGACATCCATACTTGAAACCCTAGCCGTCGCCCCCTCTTTTGATTCATCTCCAAAGATGTCGCCCATCTCTTGATTCATCTCCAAAGCTGCCACCCCTCTCTTGATTCATCTCCAAAGCCAAGGATGCCTTCTTTGCCTCTGAATCGAGATCAAGGAACCTCACATAGAAGATAGTTTTCTCATCCAGAAATCCTGCCCACTAGCAAGAGATCTTCTACTAACACTAGGAGCGCATCATCGTTGGATAAATTAACCTTTTCCTTATTTTGTGATTCTGATTCTGTGAAAGTTTATGAGTTTTCTCTGGAGTTTCTCAATTCCAGACTATACTGGCATGCTTCTTTATTTTTCTAAAAGTTTTGTTCCTAAACCATTACTTTCTACATCACATAATCTACTCTCTTACTCTTTCTCTTTTTTGGATGAATTATCTATCTTCTAAAATACTTTAAAAAATTAATTTTTATCAATTCATTGACTGCATAATCACCCCTGCCCTTGTGCTGCATCAATCTTGGTATCAGAGCAGGTTTGACATGTTTTGCATCATACACTAGATTTTTATTCTGCTGTAATTTTTGTATACGACCTGCAACTTCCTCTATTATCAAACCAATATAACATAATTATTTTAACTTAAAATTATTTTTTTAATAATTTACCCTGACTCTGCTATGTTCATATAAAATTTTATTATTAAATTCTTTACTATTATTTTTTGAGATTTTCTGCAGCCTGCTGGTGCTGAGATCAAACCCTGTTGAAATTCTGCACACACAACAATAGAAAAAATTGTATTATTGCATTCCTAAATCCTAAAGTATCACACCTCCTGAGTGGATATATGAAAATATATCTATTACCCAAGGGAGTAATGAGCCAAGGCTGGACATGACTCTTTCTGGTTGAGGACCCGATACGCTAATTCGTGTCTTAAGTATTCATCTTCTTTAAGTTATTTAAGGGCACCGGGCATCTAAGATAAGGTAGGGATTTTATCACCCTTCCTTAGCCCAGAAAACCACAAACCTGCATTGTAAACCTAAGCCTTAATTTTAAAATTGAGTAGCACTTAATTGAGCATTAGGGATACCCATAGTTCAGTTCAACTTAACTTAGAACAACTAGTTGCATCCAAGTCAACATTTGTGTCTAGAAGCTGGTGTCTAAGACTAGGGGTCAAGAGTCAAACAATCAAGTGGTGTTGTGGTTTCTTAATTAGGTCCTTGCAAAAGCAGGGGGGTCTCACACACTCCCATCTCCTACCTGGCCAATGGATAGCATACTTATTATCATGGTTGTAACTTAATCAACTCATTTTATTTGGACTGCTAGGTCTAGTAAACTATAGTATGAGCCAGTCTTGAGTCATTTGTATGCTTGCTTGAGTCGTATATAACCACCAGACCAAGAGCCCAATACCAACCAAGTCAGAATCAGTCACCATTAGACCCACCTATGGATAATGATTTTGGAGCCATGCTTAGGACCATTACTGAATAGTTGACCCTGCTGAATGACCGAGTGAGATCCCTAGAGGAGAGTTGTGAGACCAGGACTAAGCCTGAGTTAGACCCTTGAAGAGCCCCAAACCGTGATCCAAAGTACTACCATAGTAGACTCAATCCCGATATTGTGGACCCAGATGAGAGAGCTCTTAGGAATATCAGATTAGAAGCGCTCACTTTTGATGGAAGTTTAGACTCCAAGGTGTTTGTTGATTGGGAAAGTAAAATGGATCAATATTTTGAGTAGGACGAGATGACCGAGGAGAGGAAATATAAATTTGCCAAACTTAGATTAGTTTGACAAGCTAGGTTATAATAGGGAAATATTGAGATGTTGATTAGACGAAGAGGTGATGTTCCCATAACCACTTGAAGAGCCATGAAGGTTAGACAAAGAGAGAAGTATGCACCCATCTCCTACCAACAGAAACTCTTAAACCAATGGCAAAGGTTAAGCCAAGGCAACAAAACTGTTTCTGAGTACATTAAGAAATTTGATGAATTTGTCTTGAGATATCACATTATTAAGTTGAAAGAGGCCACCCTGTCTAGGTTTAGAGCTGATCTAAGGAAAGATATTTAGAGGAAGTATATTTGAGAGAAGTCAATGATCTGAAGCAAGCTTACCAAGTTGCTCAAAATTTTGAGAGGTTCCATAGACAACTCATATTTCATAGACCAAACCTTCTAGAACTAATACCCCAATCTAGAGACCAAGAACCAGTCAAGCCCCAAACAGTAGACCCAACCTAGGCACCCCAATGAACAAATTAGATGATAAGGGTAAGGCATCCGAAACCTATAGGACCCCTATTCCCAACTCAGCATATTTTAGGTGTTATAAGATAGGCCACTTCGCTAGCCAATGTCTTGCTAGGTCCTTACACATAGGTGAGTTTGAGGAAGAAAATCATGAGCCAGTGAGGAATGCGAGGAAAAAATTTATGAGGCTGGATTGAATTTAGTTGAGAAGTATGAGGAAGGAGAGGAATCCACAAAGATTGACCTATAAGGAGTTGTGAGGTGCATCCTGTCTCAAATTAAAGTTCAAGAGGATTGGCGTAGGACTAACATCCTACAGACTTTCCTCAAGACAAGGGCTAAGGTTTGCAAACTCATCATAGATAGTAGAAGTTGTGTTAATGCCATTTCATCCAGTGCAGTCAAGACTCTAGGATTAACACTTGTTTCACATCCCAACCCCTATATGGTGTCATGGATAGATTATACCTTCATACCTATTGTTGGCCAGATGTAGCAACCCAAGAAGGGGGTGAATTGGATTATTAAAAAATTAATTACTATCGCAGATATGTGCTTTAACCCTAATTCAAATTTACTTAGCAGCGGTGTAGCGAAGTGAACATAATAATTACACAGACAATCAAGAAACCATAAACACAGAAGAATTTATAGTGGTTCGGTGCCAAACTCAGCACCTACGTCCACTCCCCAAAACCTTTGGAATTTCACTCAAATCATATAACAACGATTACAACCTCTAGCCTTCCACGACTAGCCCTCTTGTTTATACAGCACAAGGCTGCCAAACCCTAGCCTTTCCCGCTAGTCCTCTTGTTTCACGGCACAAGGAAGCCAACCCTAGCCTTACCAGGCTAGTCCTCTTGTTTCATGGCACAAGGAAGACAACAAGAACCAAGGGTTAACTCTAACCCTTATACAAAGGTTCAGAATAAATAAGAATCAAGTAGCTCCTATAGTGAGAAAATATTCAAATATACTTTACAAATTTTTGAAGCAACTCCTCAGCAATAAATGAAGAACTTCAAGGTAGCTGAAGCTTTGATTGCTAGAGGGCTTTAATTGATCTGGACGACCTTTGAGCAATGAATGATCTTCAACTTCAAAGCACACCAAACTTGCTCTTCAACACTCCGAAGAATATGCAATAAAAGCTCTTTTTCTTGGATTTCTCTCTCTTAATTTTTCTTTTTAGATTCATCATTTTGTTCCTCTAATCATAGCTATTTATAAGCATCCAACAATAAAAATATTCGTTAGATACATTTGAAATAAATGAAAAGTAAAACGGGAAGAAAAGATAACCGTTGAGATTATTTTCCTTAAGCATTGAATGCACTGAATCCATTTGAGGAAGGAAGATCTCTGCCATAATCCAAGAGATCAAAAGTTAGTATAGCTGAAAATAGAAATCAATTAAAGAGAGAGAGAGAGTAAGAGAGAAAGCATGCCCAAAAACAAAGAGGTAGCTGACTGAAGTTAATTTTAGGTAACTGGCAATCTTGAAGATGCTCGGGCAGGATGAAGAATATATCCACAAGCTAGCTAAGCAGCTAGCTAATTTGAAATCTCATGGCAACAGGGAAAGGTATCAGCCACAAAAGGTAAGCTAGTTAGCTATCTAGCTAACTAACCAGAAAGGTCTCACGGTATGAAGCTTGTCCCAGGGAGAGTAGCTAACTCTTAGCTAGCTCACCATAAAGTAAAAACGGCTAGGAGATAAAGGCAAGAACCATTAGTTAGCCCTATAGCAAACTAAGCCATAAAGTAGTTAGCTCACTAGCTAACTAAGCAAGAAGTAGTTAGCTATTTAGCTAACCAAGCAGGCGTCCAATGATCAGAAGAATAGAAGCCATAACAAGATAGTTAGCTCTCCAGCTAACTAGAAAACAAAGGCTCTCGGCTTGGAAGTGGAAACGGCCATCAATAGAAGACAAGTTAGCTCTTTAGCTAACTGAGCAAGAAGTAGTTAGATCCCCAGCTAACTAAGCTCAAAAATCATGGCAAGAAGAAACCATTCGTCCATCATAGCTAGCTCCCTAGCTGGCTAAGAAAAGTGTCCACACGGCCAAGAGAAGGATAGTTAGCTCTCTAGCTAACTAAGCCACAAGATTGTCAACTCTTCAGCTAACCAGAGAATGAATCCACACGGCTTAGGAAGTGGTAGTTAGCTCTCTAGCTAACTAGGAATAGCACCCGCTCAGCTTGGAGAAACCTGTGAAAAATAGTTAGCTAGCAAAGAAAAGTAGTTAGCTATCAAGGCAAAGCAGTTAACTAATAGGGTATGCTAGCTAGCTAAGAGAAGCATCAGCTAGCTCACCATTAGCTAAAAATAAGAGACGTTCGGCCAAGCAAAGTATCAGGGAAAGATAGTTAACTAGAAATGAAGCCAGCTAGCTAAGAGGAAGAACAAGTTAGCTATTCAGCTAACTAATTCCCAAAGCATTCGGCCACACAGAGAACATTCAAACAGTAGTTAACTAAAATGGAAATTTAGCTAGCTCAAAAAGAGGCCAAGCTAGCTCTCTAGCTAACTTTTAATAAGCATGGCTCAGCTAGCAAGGATAACAGGAAAGATAGCTAGCCAAAATGGAATACTAGCTAGCCAAGGAAGGGGCCAGCTAGCTATCTAGCTAACTAAAACGGAGAAGCATTCAGCCAGGCCACAGAGATAAAGTGTCAGTTAGCTAACGGATGTGTCAGCTAGCTAGACAGAAGGATAAGCAAGCTAACTAGCTAACTCCCAAGATAAATCACACGGTCAAGGCAACAAGGAATCAATTAGATAGCTTACAGGTATTAAATAAAAATGAAATATACTCCCTTACGATTTTTGCTTGATAACACTTAATTAAAAAACATCTGTACTTCCCTGCATCAAGCTTAACAAATAGAATTAGTCTTTGCTTAATTATTTTGTAAGCATCAAAATCAATCTAGGGTCAACAATCTCCCCTTTTTGATGATGACAAAACCCTTAAGCATGCAAAGAAGAAGTATAGGAAATATTTTGAATGTAAACAGGAATACAACATAATCTCCTCCTGTCAATTTGAATAATTAAGCTCCCCCTTGAATATGTGGAGTTATTTCTTTTCTCCATTACCTCAATGTATGCAATATTCTTCTCCCCCTTTTTATCATTGATCAAAAAGATGATTGAAGAAACTTGCAATAAATCAAAGCATAATACATCAAGATAAGGTGAAAACTACATTCATACTTCAAAATATTAATACAAAACATTTAAGTGTCAAGCTTAACAATAGAAAGAAAAGTTATTACAGATATTACAAGAACATAGTTTTAAGTCATACAACATAAAGTCTTAACAATTCAACATAAGGCAAAGTTTTAAACATTCATCAAAGATTACAAGATAGTATTTCTCATCATCGGAAGAAATTTGCACAGAAGATTCATTTGATTTTCTGGAGGGTCCTGGCTTGTCTTGTGAAGGTTGAGTTGGAGGAGACCATAGATGAGGATGTGAAAATGAAGCATCTGGAGCTGATGAAGCAGAAAAAGCAATGTAGGTTTCATAAGTCGGCTCAGCCTAGAAAGAGATGCATACCAGTGATCAACTGCATTTGTTGCATCTCGAGTCTGGTTCTCATTAGTTCTCATCTGATATTCTATCCATTCAGCTTTGGTCTCAAAATTTTCAACTTTAACTTTTAAGAAATTGATTTCCTTCAAGATCCGATCCAAGACAGACTCATTATGGTAAAAAACTTGCCCATTCAGAATATTGACATCATGGACAAGTTGGCTTTGAATGATTTTGAATTGAGAAAGAGTCTCGAAAACAGATGAGATGTGGGGTACAATAGTTTGATCATTAACAGAAGAAGCACTGTCTCTAGAACTTTGACTGGACTGAGCAATAGATAATTCATGAATAATTCGTTGAATCTGTTCTTCACAGATTCGGACAGTAGGAGGAACAGGAGCAGGGTTGTCATTATGATAAGAGGGACCAGGAGCACTTATATCAGGTGGTTCAATTAAGAATGGATTTTGATCATTCATGGCAGCAAGGTAAGGATTTGGTTGATGGAAGTCAAAATTAAAGAAATTTTGAGGAGAGCAGACAGGTTGAGGCTGGTTAGGTGGTGGCAAAGAGCTTGATTGATTAGTTCTAGATCTAATCTTAAGCCAAACACCATCCTTTTGGCATAGTCCATTCGGTGTAGGGAGTGAGCATTGAACACGTCAGTGTGATGTAATGCTACAGCAGTTTATCCTTTAAGTTTTATATTGAAAAACTCAAAACGTACATGAGAAACATCCCAAGGCAGAGCAGCCTTGGACCTACATAGGATTCTTTCATAATGGTCATTATCAGGCTAGGAAGGTCTACAGGAGTTCCAATAAGAATGTCATACATTATACAGATGTCATGATCAGTGACAACATTAAACGAACCAGCACGTGGAGCAAGAATCTTGGCTATAATACTGTGAAATAGTCTATTTTCAACTGACAATATGTTAGCATCAAGAGTTTCTATATTACTTGCTTCATTATCATCTATGTCTAGGATCGTACCAATTTTATAACCTCTTTCGTTAGGAAGGATTTCTAGGATACCATCAGAAGGAATGTTTAAAGCAGAACCTAGTGTTTTGCGATCAAGGTCAATCCTAGTTTTCTTCACGTAGGATGAAATGGTTCCATACCAAAGGTAATATTCTCATAAAACTCTCTAATTAACTCAGGGTAAATTGGCCTTTTGGTAGATAAGAGATTTTTCCAACCTTGACTAGCAAAGAGTTCCCCTATCTTAAAGTTTTCTTGATCTAGGAAGTTAAAGTCTACTAACCTTCCATGAGTGAATGACTTGGCGGTGATAAGAGTGTTGATGTGAGAAGAAGATGAGGAAGACTTCCTTTGAAGATTAGAACAATCATCATCCCTTGAGATTGCCTTCTTCTTAGGAGCCATCAACAATCTTCTTGAAGAAATAGGAAAGTAGGAAAGATCTTGAGGAGGACACGATGTGAAAGAGAGATGAGACGTTGGAGAGGAGAAGGAAGTTGAATGAGAAGAGAATCCAAGAGAGACCGGTTGGTGAAAAGCTTTTATAGGAGGGATTCCAAAGAGTTAACTGGCCAGGTGACTGCTAGGTTGCCTGGTTGGTTAACTACCTTAAAGATAATAAAGAGGATTGAATGGCCAGTGGTGAATTGATTGTAAAAAGGTTTCATGCGTCAAGGAGGGATTTAAAGGGCAGTTAACTTTCAGCTAACTGACACACTCAAGAGTAGGTACAATGCATTTAATTTAAAAGATATTCCATTAATAGATTTGATTGAGAGTGATGAGAAATGTTATGCAACACATGATAAATATGATTTTTCAATTTTAATGTCAAGGGGCAATTAAAATGATTCATTAAATGGTTGGATCAATCATTCCAAGTTCTCTTCTAAATTCATAAAATTTTGATTCATCAAGAGGTTTGGTAAAAATATCTGCAAGTTGATTTTTAGTGCTTATAAATTCAATTACAATATTTCCATTATTTACATGATCCTAATGAAATGATGTCTAATTTTAATATGTTTTGTTCTTGAATGTTGAATAGGATTTTAGTTAAGCAGATTGCACTTGTATTATCACATTTTATGGTATGGCTTTTTGTTTAATACCATAATCTTCTAGTTGCTGCTTAATCCATAAGATTTGAGCACAGCAACTTCCAGCTGCAATATATTCGGCCTCGGCCGTAGACAATGCTACTGAAGTTTGCTTTTTGCTAAACCATGAATTAAGTTAACACCTAGAAACTGGCAAGTTCGCTAGTTGATTTTCTATCCAATTTACATCCAGCAAAGTCTGAATCAGTGTATCCTATTAAGTCAATGCTAGATTGTTTGTCATACCATAAACCTAATTCACTGTTCCATTTAAATATTTAAATATTCTTTTAACAGCAAGCAAGTGTGATTCTTTAGGATTAGCTTGATATCTAGCACACATGCAAACACTGAAAAAATATCTGGTCTACTAGCAGTTAAATAACAATGATCCTATCATGCCTCTATATAAGTTTTAAATCAATAGACTTTTCAGAATTATAAGTTCAAGTCTACAGATGAGCTCATAGGGGTACCGATACTTTTAGATGTCTCCATGCCAAACTTTTTGATCATTTCCTTGATATACTTGGATTGGCTTATGAAGATCCCATCTTTGCTTTGTTTGATTTGTAGTCCGAGGAAGTATTTAGTTCTCATCATACTCATCTCGAACTCTCCCTGCATAAGCTTAGCAAAATCCTTGCATAAAGAATCATTAGTGGCACCGAATATGATATCAACATAGATTTGAATAATTAAAATATCAATTTTGTCTTTTAATAAATAAGTTGTATCCATGTTTCCTCGAATGAATTTATTACTAATCAAGAATTTGCTTAATCTTTCATACCAAGCCCGGGGTGCTTGTTTCAAACCATATAAAGCTTTGTTTAATTTAAATACGTGGTTTGGAAACAAGTGATTTTCAAAGCCGGTGGCTGTTCCACAAAAACTTGTTCAGCAATGTATCCATTTAAGAAAGCGCTTTTAACATCCATTTGATATAGTTTAAAATTCATAAACAAGCATAAGCAAGAAGTAATCTAATAGCTTCTAATCTAGCAACAGGGGCATAAGTTTCATCAAAATCAATTCCCTCTTCTTGATTATAACCCTTAGCTACTAATCTTGCTTTATTTCTAATTATATTACCATGTTCATCTAATTTGTTTCTAAAAACCCATTTAGTTCCTATAATTTGATGATCATGAGGTCTTTCAATAAGAGTCCATACATTATTTCTTTCAAATTGGTGAAGTTCCTCATGCATGGCATTAATCCAATCAACATCATTTTTAGCATCATCATAGCATTTAGGTTCAATTTTAGATACAAATGCTAGTTATTATAAGTATCTCTAAATGATGATCTAGTTCTAACTCCTTGAGATGGATCAATAATTTGATCTTTAGGGTGACTGAGAACATACCTCCAACCTCTTTCTAATTCATCATTACCTTGTGAGGCTTCAGGTAGGTAGCGTTCCCTTTTTCATTTACCTCTTGTGTATCTGATTCATCTTTATCCTTTAAGGTGATGTCCTTGAGTTGATCTTCAATTTCATCTGCATCATTTATACCTTTTCTCTTCCTTAATGGAAGATCATTAGATTCATCAAAGATAACATGAATTGATTCTTCAACTACTAAGTCTTTTTGTTAAAACTCTAAAAGCTCTACTATGTAAAGAATAACCGAGAAAAATTCCTTCATCAGATTTAGCATCAAATTTATCAAGGTTTTTTTTCATTATTTAAAACAAAACATCGGCATCCAAAAACATGAAAATAACCTGTTTAGGTTTTCTTCCTTTCCAAAGTTCATAAGGAGTCTTTTTCAAAACAGGTCTGATTAATGCACGATTTAAAACATGCAACATGCAGTGTTGATAGCTTTGCCCAAAAGTACTTTGGGAGATTGCTCTCACACATGGTACGAGCCATTTCTTCTAAAGTTCTATTCTTTCTTTCTACTACTCCATTTTGTTGAGGTGTTCTGGTGCAGAAAAATTATGTTCAATTCCATTTTCATTACAAAAATTTTAAAAAATTTATTTTCAAATTCTTTTCCATGATCACTTCGTATCGATAAAACAGAAGAATTCTTTTCATTTGTAATTCTTTTAAATAATTTTTGAAATGATGAAATGCTTCATCTTTACTAGCTAAGAATAAAACCCATGTAAAATGAGAGAATCATCATAATCAACAAAACCATATCTTTTTCCTCCTAGACTAGTTGTTCTTGTAGGACCGAATAAATCCATATGCAAGAGTTCCAAAGGTCTAGTGGTTGAAATCAATTTTTGATTTAAAAGATACTCGGGTTTGTTTTCCAAATTGACAAGCATCAAATTTATCTTTTTCAAAATAAGTTTTGGCAAACCATTTACTAAATCTTTTTGATTAATTTAGATAAGTAAATCCATGCTTGCATGAGCTAACCTACGATGCCATAACCAACTATTATCAGTTTTATTATTTGTAGCAACTAGGCAATCAACATTTCGATCATTCAAATCATTTAAATCAACAATGTATACATTACCATGCCTATGACCAATAAATTTCATATTTTCATTTGTAGGATTTTTAACAATGCATAAAGATGATTCAAATGTAACTTTAAATCCTTTGTCACATAATTGACTAATGCTTAAGTAAATTATGTTTCAGTCCTTTCACAAGTAAGACATTATCAATAAGCATGAGGTGTGATACCTATTTTTCAATGCCAATTATTTTTCCTTGGCCATTATCACCGAAAGTAACAACACCTCCATCTTTTGCCTCCAAAGTGATGAATTGAGATTCATCACCGTCATGTGTCTTGAGCACCCGCTATCCAAGTACCATTGTCTTTTAGTTGCTCGGGTTGCAAGACACACCTGCATACACAATTTTAAGTTTTGCTCTTAGGTACCCAAGCTTTCTTGGGTCCTTTAGGGTTAGTTAAAATAGTTCCTTTTGGAACCCATATTTTTTAACTTTGTGTGTGTGACAAGTATAAGCTTTGTGTCCTAATTTACCACATTTAAAGCATGTAATTTTAGTGAATCATCAGCATGCACATAAATATTTTTCAAAAATTTTTGTCTTTCAAAAGGATTATATCCAAGACCAGCTCTATTGTAAAAGCTCTTTGACTATTTAAATTATTTCTAATTTTTCTGACTTAAGTAAATCTATCAACAATTGGTTTTAATTTATTTACTTCATTTTTAATCTTGGTTTTTCTTTAACAATGATTCATTGTCTTTAAAATTCTTTCTTTTTAAGATTTTTGATTTCATTTTTCAAATCTTTGTTCTTTGAACTTAATTTGCAAAATCATCAATAAGTTCATAAAATGCACCATGCAATTCATCAAAAGTAAAGTCATCTAGAAACTAGGGCTTACCTCATCATTATCAGCCATGAAACATACATTGGCAACTTCAGTTTTCTCTTCATCTTCTGAACTTGTTGCTTCACTGTCGCTCCATGTAGCCATCATTAGCTTTCTTTATTCTTTTAAATCCTTTCTTTATTAGTGGACATCTGGTCTGATATGTCCAGGCTTCTTGCACTCATAGCATGTAGGAGGTTCACTCTTTTCTTTTCTTTGCTATGATCTCCTTTGGTAAAAATGTTTTCTTTTCAAATTTCTTTCTTTTCATAAATTTTTTAAATTTCTTGAGATAAGTGCCATTTCATCATCTTTCTCACTGTCACTAGTGGTTTCCTCACTTTCATCATCTTGAGTACTCTTCAATGCCATAGTCCTTTTCTTCTTTGATTCATCTTCATCAATATGTTGTCGTTGCTGAAGCTCATGAGTCATCAAAGAACCGACCAATTCTTCAAGTGATAAAGTGTTGAGATCTTTTGCTTCTTGTATTGCAGTAACTTTTGCTTCCCATGACCTAGGTAAAGATCTTAAAATTTTTCTAACAAGATCACTGTTAGCATAAGATTTTCCAAGACTTTTTAACCATTAATAATATCAGTAAATCTTGTAAACATATCAGTGATATTTTCAGCTGAATCCATCTTAAATAATTCATACTTATGAACAAGCATATTTATTTTGGATTCCTTGACTTGATTTGTACCCTCATGGGTGACTTCAAGTCTATCCCAGATTTCTTTAGCAGACATGCAAGTAGATATGCGATTAAACTCATTTGCATCAAGAGAACAATAAAGAACATTCATAGCTTTTGCATTTAATTGAGCTAATTTCTTATCTTGCTCATCCCATTCAGATTCAGGTTTTGCAATATCAATATTATCAATCTTAATAGTGGGTGTGTGTGGTCCATTAATTATGATTCCCCATAAATCATAATCTAGTGCTTGAATGAAGATTTTCATTCGTGCTTTCCAATATGTAATTTGTTCCATTGAACAAAGGTGGTCTATTAGTTGATTGTCCTTCAATCAACATAGATCCCATTTAGGATTACTATTTGGATTACTACTGATCTTTGGCTCAAGCTCAAAGCTAGAAATCAAGAGCAGCTGCTCTGATACCACTTGTTGCCCAGATGTAGCAACCCAAGAGGGGGTGAATTGGGTTATTAAAAAATTAATTACTAGCGCAGATATGTGCTTTAACCCTAATTCAAATTTACTTGCAGCGGTGTAGTGGAGTGCACAAAATAATCACAGACAATCAAGCAACCAAACACAGAGAATTTATAGTGGTTCGGTGCCAAACAGCACCTACATCCACTCCCCAAAACCTTTGGGAATTTCACTAATCGTATCACAACGATTACAACCTCTAGCCTTTCCTGGCTAGTCCTCTTTTTATACGGCATAAGAAAGCCAAACCCTAGCCTTCCCGGCTAGTCCTCTTGTTTCACGGCACAAGGAAGCCAAACCCCTAGCCTTACCAGGCTAGTCCTCTTGTTTCACGGCACAAGGAAGCCAACAAAAAACCAAGGGTTAACTCTAACCCTTATACAAAGGTTCAGAATAAATAAGAACAAGTAGCTCCTAATGAGCAAATATTAAATATACTTTACAAATTTTTTGAAGCAATCCTCAGCAATAAATGAAGAACTTCGAGGTAGCTGAAGCTTTGATTGCTTGAGGGCTTTAATTGATCTGGACGACCTTTGAGCAATGAATGATCTTCAACTTCAAAGCACACTAAACTTGCTCTTCAACACTCCGAAAATATGCAATAAAAGCTCTTTTTCTTAAATTTCTCTCTCTTGATTTTCTCTTTTCAGATTCATCATTTTGTTCCTCTAATCACAGCTATTTATAAGCATCCAACAACAAAAATATCCGTTAGATACATTTGAAACAAATGAAAAGTAAAACGGAAAAAAATATAACCGTTGAGATTATTTCCCTTAAGCATTGAATGCACTAAATCCATTTAAGGAAGGAAGATCTCTGCCATAATCCAAGAGATCAAAAGTTAGTATAGCTGAAAATAGAAATCAATTAAAGAGGAGAGAAAGCAAGAGAGAAAGCATGCCCAAAAACAAAGAGGCAGCTGACTGAAGTTAATTTCAGGTAGCTGGCAATCTTGAAGACGCTCGGGCAGGATGAAGAATAAATCTACAAGCTAGCTAAGCAGCTAGCTAATTTAAAATCTCACAGTAACAGGGAAAGGTATCAGCCACAAAAGGTAAGCTAGTTAGCTATCTAGCTAACTAACCAAAAAGGTCTCACAGCATGAAGCTTGTCCCATGGGAGAGTAACTAACTTCTTAGCTAGCTCACCATAAAGTAAAAACGACCAGGAGATAAAGGCAAGAACCATTAGTTAGCCTTCTAGCTAACTAAGCCATAAAGTAGTTAGCTCACTAGCTAACTAAGCAAAAGTAGTTATCTATTCAGCTAACCAAGCAGGCATCCAACGATCAGAAGAATAGAAGCCATAATAAGATAGTTAGCTCTCTAGCTAACTAGAAAACAAAGGTTCTCGGCTTGGAGGTGGAAATGGCCATCAATAGAAGACAAGTTAGCTCTTTAGCTAACTGAGCAAGAAGTAGTTAGATCCCCAGCTAACTAAGCTCAAAAAGTCATGGCAAGAAGAAACCATCGTCCATCATAGCTAGCTCCCTAGCTGTCTAAGAAAAGCGTCCACACAGCCAAGAGAAGGATAGTTAGCTCTCAGCTAACTAAGCCACAAGATAGTCAACTCTTCAGCTAACCAGAGAATGAATCCACATGGATTGGGAAGTGGTAGTTAGCTCTTCAGCTAACTAGGAATAGCACCCGCTTGGCTTTGGAGAAACCTGTGAAAAATAGTTAGCTAGCAAAGAAAAGAAGTTAGCTATCAAGGCAAAGCAGCTAACTAACAGGGTATGCTAGCTAGCTAAGAGAAGCATCAGCTAGCTCACCAGTTAGATAAAATAAGAGACGTTCGGCCAATCAAAGTATTAGGGAAAGATAGTTAACTAGAAATGAAGCCAGCTAGCTAAGAGGAAGAACAAGTTAGCTATTCAGCTAACTAATTCCCAAAGCATTCGGCCAACACAGATAATATTCAAACAGTAGTTAACTAAAATGAAAATTCAGCTAGCTCAAAAAGAGGCCAAGCTAGCTATCCAGCTAACTTAAAATAAGCATGGTCAGCTAGCAAGGATAACAGGAAAGATAGCTAGCTAAAATGGAATACCAACTAGCCAAGGAAGGGGCCAACTAGCTATCCAGCTAACTAAAATGGATAAGCATTCAGCCAGACTACAGAGATAAAGTGTCAGTTAGCTAACAAATGTGTCAGCTAGCTAGACAGAAGGATAAGCTAGCTAACTAGCTAACTCCCAAGATAAATCACACGGCCAAGGCAACAAGGAATCAATTAGATAGATTACAGGTATTAAATAAAAATGAAATATACCCCCTTACGATTTTTGCTTGATAACACTCAATTGAAAAACATCTATACTTCCCTGCATCAAGCTTAACAAATAGAATTAGTCTTTGCTTAATTGTTTTGTAAGCATCAAAATTAATCTAGGGTCAACACCTATCATGATGAGATACCCAATCCAAATACAGTTCCAATCTTATAAGGAAACGATATGGTGTGATGTCTTACCCATGGGAGTAAGTAGTCTCATTCTGGGTAGGCTTTGGTTGTTCGACCGTGATGTGACCCTTTTTGGCCGATCAAATTCGTGTTCCTTTAATTATCATGGGAAGAAAATTATGGTTTACCCTACCCTACCTAAGGATGACATCAAAAGGGGTTCGAGTCAATTAAAAGAAAAGATGCCTGGATTGAATGTAATTAATGCTAAGGAATTAGAACAATAAATCAATGAAGGTTCACCCATTTGGATGTTGATAGCTAGGAAAACCCAAGATTCGATCCCCATAGAGTACTCTCAGGAAGTTAGAAAAATTTTAAATAGTTTAAAGATGCCTTTTCCGAAGACCTTCCTGACCACCTTCCATTCCTTAGGAATATTCAGCATGCCATTGACCTAGTTTCGGGAACAACTTGCCCAACCTGCCCACTATAAGATGAACTGGTGCGGGCACCAGGATCAAGCAGAGGATTCTTAACCCTCTGTGGATATCTGATTAGTTTTGATTCAAGTCTTGAGTTGGGAAATTAGGTTTAGTTTATTTTAATTTGAGTCTCGTTCAGTTCAGTTTATTTTAATTTGAATCCTGTTCAGTTCAATTATTTTAATGTGAGTCATATAGTAAGTTTATTTAGCTTACAAAGGAGACACCAATATGGGAGAAGAAGACAAGACCTACACATAGAAGCAGTGAAAGGACACCCCAATGCATGCCTCCTAGATTTAAATTTTTAGCCCTGAATTGCAGTAGTGAAGGATGCCCATATTGTTGTTCAGTTCTTTTGAAAATTTCAACCCTGAATTCAGTCCAAAGAAGCAAGTGAAGGACGCCCAATATGGCTACCCCAAATTACTGAATTTTGAATTTTCTTCTATGTATTCAAATTCAAAGGGCGCCACTTAATCCACATTTTAGGAAGAAAGTGGATGCCAATTTTAGAATTATTTTGAATTTTCTTTCATGAAAAGGGGCACCTCTTTTTATTTTCATATTTGTATTTACTTGGGCCCCAAGTCTCTTATCCTATAAAAGAGACCCTTTTGTATGAAAAAAAGTATCGAACCTTTCAATCAATCAATACAATCAATCAGTTATTTTGAGGCATATTTTCCTTGGTGTTCTTGTGTTTTTGCTCCTGTGCATGCCTGCATCCAAGCCGCCCAACCTTAAATCCTAGCTGCCTTCTTGCCATCCACCAGTGGATCTCCAAACCCTAGCCACCCCTTGCACCCCTCCAAGCAGTCGCCCAAGAGCCCTAGCCGCGCCTTGCCCCATCTAGGGGACGCCCAAGGACCCTTGACCACCCCCACCTCCTTCTCTACTTCTTCTTCATCTCTTTATCTTTGTTTTAATTTTCTCTTTTCTTATTAGCCCTTGTATGGTCATCTTGCAGATCCCTCAGTAGCTATGACTCCAGGATTCAAGGTGATCATCGTCCAGGTCAGCGGATACTTGGCCGCAGATTCGTGGGCTAGAGGCTTGGTCATCTAGGGCGCATCCGCCAGGCAAAGTGACCCCTTCAGCACTTTGATCTTTCTCTCATGCTAGGTACACCTCTAATCTACTAGTAACTTTATTGAAGGAGAGCAAGCCCTACCGGGCTTCTTAGCCTCGACGGTCTTTCTTCTTTACTTTTTTGTGGAACTATTTCATGTGCATAGTTACTGTGAGTTTTTCTGAATCCCTCTTAGGCTATTACTTCGAAGACTAATTAAATACAATCATTAATCATATAAAATTTACTTACATGCAAATCGGTCCTACATCAGTTTGGTATCAGAGCATGGTTAGGGCTTGATTTTTAATTCATATTATTATCAGTATATCATCTTTTAATTGAATTGTTTCTGCCTGTATGTACATTAAAAAATTAAATTTTTTAAATTTATTATAATTTAATATATTTTTATTATTTTTAAGAATTTAATTTGATATGTGAATTAATTGCATGCCTGATTACTCATAGAAAATATGAAAATTCTTAAGATTTTGTTAATCAAATTATTTCTACTTGCATGCATATCAAAAAATTACAAAATTTATTTATTTGGATTTAATATAATTAAAGGTATTTTTCATTAATTTTTAAAGATTAATTTGATCTGTAAAAATAAAAAAAATTAAGATTTATTACTATTTATAGATTTATGGATTAGGGTTTGTGTTTTGCATGTCATTCATCTACATTAAATTACTCTTAAGGGCTCTCATTGATGTCAGATAAGGGAGGTATTGAGACCCTTCCTTGGCCTAAAACAATCACCCATGCATTCCGATCCCAAGCCTCTAATCTAAAATTGAGTAGCAACTTAATTGACATTTGCTCTAGAGGGCTAGGGACACCAACAGTCGGTCTAGTGTACTGGATGAGATTAGTACAAATCAATCTGGCATGTGCTCTGAAATTGGTATCTAGAAGGGAGGTCAAATGTTAAACGACTTAAGTGGAGTGTTGGGGTTATTCTAATTAGGCATCTACAATTTGTGGGATGAGCCTCCCCCTCCCACCTGTCTTAACTGGCCAATTGAAGAGTTACTGTTAGATTGGTTTGCATTAAGCCAAATCCTTTACTCTGGATGACTAGGTCTAGCATACTGTAGTCCAAGTCAGTCTGAGTCTTGTGTGCTTGATTGTGCTTGCATGTGCACTAGATTAGGAGCATTTTTTCGCTCGTCACCACCTCCATTATAGGCTGAACCCATGGCTAATCAAAACATTGAGGATCACTTAAGGATCATCACTAAACAACTAGCCCGAATGAACCAAAACATCAATCAATCTAGGGCTAGATTAGGATCCAGGTTTGATCAAGTTAAAACTAGGTTAAGCATCCTAGATAAAGCCCATGAGGCCCACACTGAGTATGATCATGAGACCCCACCTCATCCTAGGAGAGCCCAACAACCTAACCTCTACATAAGGCCAAACCCTAGGGGACCTCCACATCATGATCCTCACTTTGGGAATGGGCCTAGGAGACCACCTTGACCTGATCCAGTCCTAGATGTCCTCCCTAGGAGACCCAATCATGAGGTAGTAGACCAAGAAGAAAGAGCCCTTAGAAGTGTCAGACTTGAAGCACCTACTTTCAATGGCTCTATGGACCCTAAGGACTACCTAGATTGGAAGGAAGAGATGGATCAGTACTTTGACTGGTATGACATGTCTAAGGAGCATAAGTTTAGATTTGCCAAGCTCAAGTTAGTACGATAGGCTAGGTTATACTGGGCCACTATAGAGTAAAGGCAAGCACTAGAGGGTAGGGACCCCATAGTTACCTCGCGTGCCATGAAGGCTAGACTTTGGTCCAATTATGTCCCCCCATCGTATGACCAGAGCCTATTGGACCAGTGGCAGGGATTAATTCAAGGTAGAAAAATTGTGAATGAATACATTGCTACATTCCAAGAGTATATCATGAGGTATAATATCGTTCAGTCTGAGGAAGTCACCCTATCCAAGTTTAGGTATGGCCTGAGAGTAGATATTCAAAGAGAACTCTACCTGAGAAGGGTACACGATTTAGAAGAAGCTTACCAAGTTGTTAGGGATTATGAATATTTTCAAAGAGGACTACCCTATCGTAGATCAAAGGCTACCAAGAGCCCTAGCTCATATCTAGGATCTAGATAGGCCTATCCTAGTCATCCCAGACCTACCCAGTACTCAGACCCCGCCAGACTTACCCGAGTCGATCCAACACTAGCCGACCCAGTACAAGCCGAACTGAGTTAAGTTGACCCCAGAATAGCATCCCTATACCCCAGAAAGAGAATAAGGGTAAATCTGTAGAGGTCCAGAGAAATTCCAACTCTCAGATCAAATGCTTTAGATGCAACAAGCTAGGGCATATGATCAGCCAGTGTCGAGTCAGATCCCTTCATATAGATGAGTTACCTGAAACTGAGTTCAAGCCCCTAGTTGAGCCTGAGGGAGAGGTCTATGAAGGTGATACCCATCTAATAGGTGAGTACGATGGAGAGGAGAAAACATTTAATTCTGAAGATCCACTAGGAGTGGTTAGATGTATCTTGACCCAGACTCAAACTAAGGACCAGAAAGATTGGCGTAGGACTAGGATCCTACAGACTTTTGTTAAGATAGGGGATAAGGTGCTCAAGATAATAGTTGATAGCGGGAGTTGTGTCAATGTCGTTTCTGTCAATACAGTAAAATCATTAAGATTGACCACAGTTCCTCATCTTAGTCCCTATAAGGTCTCGTGGGTAGATTCCACCTCTATCCCAATCAAGTCTAGATGCCAAATACTAATCAAATTACAAAATTATGAAGAAAAGATCGGGTGTGATGTAATTCCTATGGGTGTTAGTAGTATTATATTAGGTCGACCTTGACTTTACGATCATGATGCCACCTTGTTTGGTCGATCCAACATCTGCTCTTTTAAACACAATGAAAACAAGTATGTAATACATCCAGTTCCACCTAGGAACCCAATCAAGAAAGGATCTAGTAGCCTTAAGGATAGCAAGCCAAGAGTTAATCTGATTAAAGCTAAGGAATTAGAAAAGGATATCACTAAGGGTAACTCTATTTGGATTTTGACCACTAAAGAAATCCATGAATCAGTCCAAAAGGAACAACCCACTGAAGTAATTGAGACCCTAAAGGAATTTAAAGATGTTGTTGACCCTACATTGATTTTGATGTTTACAAAACAATTAAGCAATGGTTAATTCTATTTATCAAGCTTGTTGTAGGGAAGTTCAGATGCTCTACAAGGAATCCAAGCCGAGTAGATATGTTTTTCAGTTAGTTGGAGAGCTAACTTTTACTCCTCCAAGCCATTTGAATTCATTTCTTAGTTAGTTGGAAAGTTAGCTAACTTTTGGTTTAGTTAACTGGAAAGCTAGCTCCTCACTGGGCATATGGCGGCCTTTTTCATTAGTTAGCTGATAAGCTAACTCTCCTCGACGGATGCTTTATTGCTTTTTAAGTTTAGTTAGCTGGAAAGCTAACTACCAGTTTCTTAGTTAGCTGAATAGCTAACTCATCATTCTCTGATGGTATTGTTTCTCCTGCAGACCGAGCGCCATTCAATTTCAGTTAGCTGGGGAGCTAACTATCGTTTAAAAGGATCTTTCCCTGAGCTGTGTGATTTCTTGTCAGTTAGCTGGAGAGCTAACTATCTGTTGGCTTAGTTAGCTAAGTAGCTAACTGATGGGACTTGACTTTTTCTCCTGAGCCGCATGGATTGCTTGTTATTAATTGGGGGAAGCTAACTAATTGTTGCTTTAGCTAGCCAAGGAGCTAGCTCCTCCTCTCCTGAGCCTTTTTTTTTATGGCGTGCGATCTCTTGGAAACTAGCTTATGAGGTAGCTGAGAACTCCTCCTCCTCTCATGGTCGATTGTCTTCAACTCTCTCAGCTTCCTGGAATTAATTCCAGTTAGCTGCCTTTCTGGCCATTTTGGGCATGCTCCTCTCTCTCTCTACTTTATTTCAATTGCTATTTTCAGTTATACTAACTTTGATTTTTAAATTATGATAGATTTCTTCCTATCTCAAATGGATTCATGCATTCAATGCTTAAGGGAAATAATCTCAACGGTTATCTTTTTGTTGTTGGATTGTTATATATAGCTGAGATTAGAACCAAAACATGACAAATTTTAAAAAAGAGAAATACAAGAGAGATATCCAAGAAGGAAAGCTTTTATTGCATATTTTTGGAGTGGTTGAAAGCTAGTTGCTGTGCATTGAAGATCATTCATTGCTGAAAAGTAGTTCAAATTCTTTAAAGCCTTCAAGCAAATCAAGAGTCAAGCCACCTTGACATTGTTCATTTATTGCTGAGGATTTGCTATAAATTTGTAAAGTATTCTCTGAATATTTGCTCATTATAGGAGCTACTTATTATCATTTACTTTGAATCTTTTGTAAAAGGGTTAGTGTTAACCCTTTGGTTCTTGTTGGCCTCCTTGTGCCGTTAAACAAGAGGACTAGCCTGATAAGGCTAGGGGTTGGCTTCCTTATGCCGTTAAACAAGAGGACTAGCCAGGGAAGGCTAGGGGTTTTGGCTGCCTTGTACCTTGTAAAATAAGAAGGCTAGCCGGGAAAGGCTAGAGGTTGTAATCGTGGTGATACGATTAGTGAAATTCCCAAAGTTTTGGGAGTGGACGTAGGTACTCAGTTTGGCACCGAACTACTATAAAATCTCTTGTGTTTGTGGTTGTTTGATTCTCTGTTACTATCTTGTGCACTACACTACATCGCTGCAAATCAAATTTAAATTAGGGTTAAAGCACATACTTGCATAGTAATAAATTTTTAATACCCAATTCACTCCCTTCTTGGGTTGCTACATCTAGGTAACAAGTGGTATCAGAGCAGTGTGCTAGCTAACTTGTTATTCCATTTAGCTAGCTGGCACACCTTTCAACTAATAGGTACGAAATCTCAGTGCTTGGCCGAATGTCTACGTTTTTTAGCTAGCTGGTTAGCTAGCTTGTTAGCTAGCTGGAGTTCTTTCAGTTAGCTAAGGTGCTCATCACTGTGCTGGCCGAACGTTCGCCATTTTTAGCTAGCTGATTAGCTAGCTTAGGATACCTTGGAGCTAACTAGATTCTATTTTAGCTAACTCCAGTTGCCTGTTATCTTTCCTGGCCAAATGGTCTTCAATTTTATCTAACTGTTGAGCTAGCTGTCGGATCTTTTAGCTAGCTGGCATTTCTTGGAGCTAACTGCTTAGCTAACTTTTTTCACAAGAAAGGTTCAAGCTGTGTGGATTCAAATTTTAGTTAACTGGAGAGCTAGCTATCTATTGGTTAGTTAGCTAAGAGTTAGCTGCTTTACTCTGTCAGATGGCTGCCTTTTTGCTCAGTTAGCTAGTTAGCTAACTAGCTTGGATGGTTTCTCTATTATTTTTGAACTTAGCTAGCTAGTGAGCTAACTGACTTTTCTTTATTTAGCTATTGAGCTAACTCCCTTCAGCTGTAACTCCTGCAGCTATGAGCCTTCAAATTCTAGTTAGCTGGGGAGCTAACTACCAAAGCATGAATTCTTCTATCTGCCATTTGAATTGCCTATTAGTTGGCTGAAGAGTTAACTATCTTTTGCTTAGTTAGCTGCTGAGCTAACTAAGTGCCTTGCACTTTTTCTCCTGGCTGTTTACTTTTGCTGTTAGTTAGCTGGGAAGCTAACTAGCAACCATTTTAGCTGCCTAAGGAGCTGGATGCCTTTTTTCTGCCGTGGCCTCTCTTGTGAGCTAGCTGACTAGCTAGCTGGGGTTTCCTGCTTATCTCTTGGCCAATGCATTTAAGTTTTCAGCTACCTGGATTTATTTCCAGCCAACTACCACCTGAGTTCTTGAGTTTGCTTTTTCTCTCTTACTCTCTCTCTCTATTGCTATTTTGAGCTACATTTAACTTTTAATTTTTTGAATGGCTTCAGGATTCTTCCTTCCTCAAATGGAGATCTGCATTCAATGCTTAAGGGAAACATCTTACAATGGTTATATTTTCTTCCCATTTTTATTTCCATTTGTTCCTAATGTGTCTAACGGATATCTTTTTTGTTGGATCATTATAAATAGCTGTGATTTGAAGCACACCATGACGATTTTGAAAAAGAGATTACAAGAGGAAGAAATCCAAGAAAAGAGCTTTTTATTGTTGAGTGGTTGATAAAGGAGTTGCTGTGCATTCAAGTTCATTCATTGCTCCAAAAAGTCGTCCAGATCATTGAAGCATTTCAAAGCAATCAAGGCTTCAGCTACTTCTACCTCATTCATTTATTGCTGAAATTATTGCTTCAAATGTTGTAAAGTATACTCTGAATATTTGCTCATTGTAGGAGCTTCTGTTTATCGTTCTCTGATTATTTTGTAAAAGGGTTAGTGTTAACCCTTGATTGTTGTTGGCTTCCTTGTGCCATAAAATAAGAGGACTAGCCTAGGTTTGGCTAGGGGTCTTTGGCTTCCTTGTGCCGTGAAACAAGAGGACTAGCCTGGTTTGGCTAGGGGTTTTTGGCTACCTTGTGCCGTATAAATAAGAGGGCTAGCCGGGAAGGCTAGAGGTTGTAATCATTGTGATACGATTAGTGGAATTCCCAAAGGTTTTGGGGAGTGGCGTAGGTGCTGAGTTTGGCACCGAACCACTATAAACTTCTGTGTGTTTGTGGTTGTTTGTCTCTCTATTGTTATTATTCTGTGCACCCCACTTCACCGCTGCAAATTAAAATTAGAGTTTAAGCACATATCTGCATAGTAATTAATTTTTTAGTAACCCAATTCACCCCCCTCTTGGGTTGCTAGATCTGGGCAACAATTCAAAATTCTGACTCCTCATTCATCCGATTCTTCATCATCCGTCTTCTCCTCTTCCAATTGATCCTTCTCCAAATCGTCCTCTATCTTTTTCCATCTAACTTCATTCCATCATACATCCTAGCTCTTTTCTCTATTTATCTTTCAAGAAGATCGTGGATGCTCCTAAGAAGAAAGCAATCTCGAGGGATGATAATTCTGATCTTCGAAGGAAGTCTTCCTCATCTTCTTATCATATCAACACTCTAATAGCCGCCAAATCTTTTTCTCACGGTAGGTTAGTAGATTTTAACTTCCTAGATCAAGAAGGTTTTAAAATAGGAAAACTTTTTGCAAATCAAGGTTGGGCAAAATTGTTATCTATCAAAAAACCTATATATCCTGAACTAATTAGAGAATTTTACGAGAATATTACCTTTAGTAGTGGAACCATTTCATCCTATGTCAAAAAGACTAGGATTGACCTTGACTGCAAAATGCTAGGTTCTGCTTTAAACATTCTTTCTGATGGTATCTTAGAAATCCTTCCCAGTGAACGGGGTTATAAACTTGGTATGATCCTTAATATTGATGACAATGAAGCTAGCAACATAGATACTCTTGATGCGAACATGTTGTCAGTTGAAAATAGACTATTTCATAGTATCATTGCCAAGATTCTTGCCCCTCGTGCTGGTTCATTTAATGTAGTAATAGATAGAGATATAAGCTTGATGTATGACATTTTAATTGAAGACCCAGTAGATCTACCCTATCTTATAATGACTATAATGAAAGAATCCCTGAGTAGGTCAAAGGCTACATTGCCTTACGGCATGTTTCTTACATATATGTTTGAGATTTTCAATATAAAGCTTAAAGGAGAAATTGCAGTAGCATTACATCATACTGACGTGTTTAATGCTCACTCGCTGCACCGTATGGACTATGCCAAAAGAGATGGTGTTTGGATTAAGGTTAGATCCAGAACTGGACAATCTAGTAATATGCCGCCACCTAGTATGCCTGTTCCTGCTTGTTCACCTCAAAATTTTTTAACTTTGATTTCCATCAACCAAATCCGTACATTGATGCTATGACAGCTGATCAAAATCCATTTTTATCTGAACCTCCTGATGTCACTACTGTTGGACCCTCTTATCGAGATGACAACCCCGCTTCTGCTCCTCCTACCGTCCGTATCTGTGACGAACAACTCCAACAAATTATCCATGAATTGTTCCTTGAAAATTCCAATCAAAGCTTTGGAGACAGTGCTTCTTCAGTTAATGATCAAACCCTTGTACCTCATATTTCATTATTTTTGAGACTCTTTCTCAGTTCAAGATTATTCTAAGCCAACTTGTCCATGATGTTAATATTCTTAATGGTCGAGTTTTCCATCATAATGAGTCTATCTTGGACCGGATCTTGAAGGAGATTAATTTCTTAAAAACTAAAAATGAAAACTTTGAGACCAAGGCTGAATGGGTAGAATATTAGATGAGAACCAATGCAAGCCAAACTAGGGATGTCACAAATGCAGTTGATCACTGGACCACATCTCTCTCTAGACTGAGCCAGCTTGTGGAAACCTATATTACTCTTTCTGCTACTTCAGCTCCTGATGCTTCATTTTCACATCTACACCTCTGGTCTCCTCCAACTCAACCTTCCCAAGTCAAGCCAGGAACCTCCAGAAAGCAAGATGAATCCTCAGTACAAATTTCTTCTTGATGATGAGAAGTGAAAGTATTTCTTTCAGTGAATGTTTATGACTGTACTTTTTGTTGTATGACTTCAAACTATGGCATGTAATATCTGTATTGACTTTACTTGATTTTGTAATGCTCTGTATGACTATTATAAATATGTATGAATGATTCAATTATCTTGATGTTTTATACTTAAATTTATTGCAAGACTCTTCAATCTTCTTTTTGATCAATGATAAAAAGGGGGAGAAGAATGTTGCATACATGAAGGGAATGGAGAAAAGTAATAACTCCATATATTCAGGGAGAGTTTACTTATTCAGATTGTCAGGGGGAGAAAGTAATGTTTTTCTATTTACACTCTTGATTATTCAATACTTCCCATATTTTCTCTTTGCATGCTTAAGGGTTTTGTCATCATCAAAAAGGGGGAGATTGTTGACCCTACATTGATTTTGATGTTTACAAAATAATTAAGCAATGGTTAATTCTATTTATCAAGCTTGTTGCAAGGAAGTTCAGATGCTCTACAAGGAATCCAAGCCGAGTGGATATGTTTTTCAGTTAGCTGGAGAGCTAACTTCCACTTCTCCAAGCCGTTTGAATTCATTTCTTAGTTAGCTGGAAAGTTAGCTAACTTTTGGTTTAGTTAACTAGAAAGCTAGCTCCTCACTGGGCGTATGGCTGCCTTTTTCATTAGTTAGCTGATGAGCTAACTCTCCTAGACGGATGCTTTATTGCTTTTTGAGTTTAGTTAACTGGGAAGCTAACTATCAGTTGCTTAGTTAGCTGAATAGCTAACTCAGCATTCTCTAATGGTATTGTTTCTCCTGTAGACCTAGTGCCATTCAATTTCAGTTAGCTAGGGAGCTAACTATTGTTTCAAAGGATCTTTCCCTGAGCTGTATGATTGCTTGTCAGTTAGCTGGAGAGCTAACTATATGTTGGCTTAGTTAGCTAAGTAGCTAACTGATGGGACTTGACTTTTTCTCCTGAGCCGTATGGATTGCTTGTTAGTTAGCTGGGAAGCTAACTAATCGTTGCTTTAGCTAGCTAAGGAGCTAGCTCCTCCTCTCCTGAGCCTTTTTTTATGGCGTGTGATCTCTTGGAAGCTAGCTTATGAGCTAGCTGAGGACTCCTCCTCTCATGGACGATTGTCTTCAACTCTCTCAGCTACTTGGAATTAATTTCAATTAGCTGCCTTTCTGGCCATTTTGGGCATGCTCTCTCTCTCTCTACTTTATTTCAATTGCTATTTTCAGCTATACTAACTTTTGATTTTTGAATTATGACAGATTTCTTCCTATCTCAAATGGATTCATGCATTCAATGCTTAAGGGAAATAATCTTAACGGTTATTTTTTCTTCCAGTTTTTATTTCCATTTGTTTCAATTGTATCTAACGGATCTTTTTGCTATTGGATTGTTATATATAGCTGAGATTAGAAGCAAAACATGATGAATTTTGAAAAAAAAAAATAAAAGAGAGATATCCAAGAAAGAAAGCTTTTATTGCATATTTTTGGAGTGGTTGAAAGCTAGATGCTGTGCATTGAAGATCATTCATTGCTGAAAAGTCGTCCAGATTCTTTAAAGCCTTTAAGCAAATCAAGAGTCAAGCCACCACGACATTGTTCATTTATTGTTGAGGATTTGCTACAAATTTATAAAGTATTCTCTGAATATTTGCTCATTATAGGAGCTACTTGTTATCATTTACTTTGAATCTTTTGTAAAGAGTTAGTGTTAACCCTTTGGTTCTTATTGGCCTCCTTGTGCTGTTAAATAAGAGGGCTAGCCTGGTAAGGCTAGGGGTTGGCTTTCTTATGCCATTAAACAAGAGGACTAGCCAGGGAAGGCTAGGGGTTTTGACTGCCTTGTGCCTTGTAAAACAAGAGGGCTAGCCGAGGAAGGCTAGAGGTTGTAATCGTGGTGATACGATTAGTGGAATTCCCAAAGGTTTTGGGGAGTGGACTTAGGTGCTGAGTTTGGCACCGAACCACTATAAAATCTCTTGTGTTTATGGTTGTTTGATTCTCTGTTACTATCTTGTGCACTACACTACACCACTGCAAATCAAATTTAAATTAGGGTTAAAGCACATACTTGCATGGTAATAAATTTTTAATACCCAATTCACCCCCCTCTTGGGTTGCTACATATGGGCAACATATGTCTTCCCTGAAGAGTTGCCTGATTAGTTACCACTCGTAGAGACATCCAACACGCCATTAATCTGATCCCATGATCCACCCTTCCAAACCTTTCCCATTATAGGATGAACCTCACTGAGCATCAAGAACTACAGAAACAAGTGGAACAATTACTTAGGAAAGAATTCATTAGGTAGAGCTTAAGCCCTTGTGCAGTTCCTGTACTCTTAACCCCTAAGAAGGATGGTACCTGAAGAATGTTCATGGATAGTAGGGCCATCAACAAAATCACTATCAAATATAGGTTTCCTATCCTCAAATTAGATGACATGTTAGATATGATAGTAGGTGCCTCCATCTTTTCCAAGATAGACCTTAAGAGTGGTTACCATCAGGTTAGAATTAGATCAGGGGATGAGTGGAAGACTGCATTTAAGACTAGAGATAGTCTATTTGAATGGGTCGTGATGCCTTTTGGGCTTTCGAATATACCTAGTACATTCATGAGAATCATGACCCAGGTTCTGAAAGAGTACATGAAAAAATTTTTAGTGGTCTATTTTGACAATATATTATTTATAGTAAGACCAAAGAGGACCATCTTAACCATCTCAGATTAATTTGTCAGACCCTTAGAGAGAATAGCCTTTACATGCAAACCTTAAGAAGTGTAATTTCATGATGCATATGATTATCTTTCTAGGTTTTATGGTAACCTCAGAAGGTGTCTCAGTGGATCCTAAAAGGTTAGGTCGATCGTAGAGTGGCCAGTACCCATGAATGTCCACGATGTCCACAGCTTCCATAGCCTAGCAACCTTTTACAGAAGATTCATTAGGGAATTTAGCACCATCGTCACACCCATCACTGATTGTATTACGAAGGATAATTTTGAGTGGACTAAGTCAACTAATAAGGCCTTCCTAGAGCTTAAGGATAGGATGACTCATGCACCCATACTTAGACTTTCAGACTTTTCTAAGGTATTTGAGGTTGCATGCGATGCGTCGGGAGTAGGCATAGGTGGAGTGTTAAGACAAGAATATCATCCCATAGCTTTCTTTAGTGAAAAACTAAATGAAGCTAAACTTAGATATTTTACCTATGATAAGGAATTCTATGCGGTAGTACAGGCCTTTAAGTATTGAAGACATTACTTACTGCCACAGGAGTTTATTTTATTTTCTGATCATAAGGCACTTTGATTTCTGAACTCTCAAAAGAATCTCAATTCTAGGCACGACAAATGGGTTGAATACATTCAGACATACACTTTTGTCCTAAAACACCGTGCCATGATAGAAAATAAGGTAGCAAATGCCCTAAACTGTAAGTCTTTGTTGTTGAGTACTGTTAGCACGAAAGTTATAGGGTTCAACTGGATAAAAGATGATTATGAGACCTGCCCTGACTTTGATGAAATTCATAAAACCTTCGGCTAGGACCATCCAGTACCAATGGAGATTATACCATCCAAGATGGTTACCTTTTTAGGGGCAATAGACTTTGTATCCCTAGGACGTCACTTAGAGAGTTTCTAGTCTGAAAAATGCATGCTAGGGGATTAGCTGATCATTTTGGAAGAGATGAGACTATCCTAGCAATAGAGGACCAATTTTACTGGCCCGGATTAAAAAGGCTCATTGTCCTGATAGTAGCTCGATGTCGAACTTGTGCCGTTGCAAAATAGCAGAAGCAGAACACTGGTCTATATACTCCTTTTCAGTGCCTGATCATCCTTGGCAAGACCTCAGTATGGACTTCATTCTAGGATTACCTAAGATCTAGAAGAAGCACGACTCCATCTTTGTAGTGGTCAATAGGTTCTCTAAGATGGCATACTTATCCCTTGTTCGCAAACCTTTGATGCACTAGGGTAGCCCGTCTTTTCTTAGACAGTGTGGTCAAGCTCCATGGCCTACCCAAGACCATTGTTTCTAATAGAAATGTTAGGTTTATGAGCTACTTTTGAAAAATGCTATGGCATCTATTAGGGACCAAACTTAATTTATCTACAGCCTTTCACTCCCAAACGGATGGACAAACTAAAGTGGTGAACCATAGTCTAGGAAACCTTCTTAGGTGCCTTATAGGTGAACACCTAGGGACGTGGGATCTATTACTACCTCATGTAGAGTTTGCCTATAATAGCTCAGTGAACAGGTCTACAGGCAAGAGTCCATTTGAGATAGTTCATGGGTACAAGCCTAATTGTTACCTGATTTAATTCCTTTATCCCTCCATACATGAGTCTCAGAGTCCACACAAGCATTTGCACGGCATATCAGAGACTTACATAAAGAAATTGGCCATAAAATAAATCTAAGTAATGAAACTATAAATGACTGGCTAACTCCGAAGAAGAGCCAAAGAGTTCGATGTAGGGGATTCTGTCATGGTTCGGCTTAGGCTTGAATAGTTTTGCCAGGAACCGTTAAGAAACTTCACGCTCACGGAGCTGACCCCTTTAAAGTGATAGAGAAGGTAGGACCCAATGCCTATGTGCTAGATCTACCCTCGGATTGGGGCATTAGCTCAACCTTCAATATTGCAGACCTAGTAGAGTATAGGGAACCGGTAGCGATTTCTAGTAATTACTTTAGACCTAACCCTTCTTTCATGAGCGAACCTATCCAAGAGTGTCCACCACCAATTTTTTCTGAGCAAGGAGTGCGGATCGAGCGTATCCTAGATGATCAAGCCATTACGATCCAGAACTACAGTTATCAATGCTATCTGGTTCGATGGTAGGGTCACCCCGAATCTGATGATTCATGGATTACTCGAGAGGACTTGCAACACCTCGATCTAGACCTACTAGAGAGATACCATAGCCAGAATGACCCATTCTCAAGGGATCGAGTTCTTCTCACCTCGAAAGTA
The DNA here is from genome assembly GCA_900491605.1 of Calamus simplicifolius. NCBI lineage: Eukaryota > Viridiplantae > Streptophyta > Magnoliopsida > Arecales > Arecaceae > Calamus > Calamus simplicifolius. Next base: position 126,355 of record UESW01002091.1, on the reverse strand, counting down.
TTGGTGCGGGCATCAGGATCAGGCAGAGGATTCTTAACTCTCTGTAGTTTTGATTCCAAGTCTTGAGTTGAAAAATTAGGTTTAGTTTATTTTAGTTTAAGTCCCGTCCAGTTCAGTTATTTAATTTGAATCCTGTTCAGTTCAATTTATTTTAATGTGAGTTTTGTAGTAAGTTTATTTAGCTTACAAGAGGAGACACCAATATGGGAGAAGAAGACAAGGCCTACACATAGAAGTAGTAAAGGGATGCCCAAATGCATGCCACCCAAATTTGAATTTTCAACCCTAAATTGCAGCAATGAAGGATGCCCATATTGCCGCCCAGTTCTTTTAAAAACAACCCTAAATTCAGCCCAAAGAAGCAAGTGAAGGACACCCAATATGGCCATCCCAAATTACTGAATTTTGAATTTTCTTCCATGTATTCAAATTCAAAGGGCGCCACTTAATCCACATTTTAGGAAGAAAGTGGGTGCCAATTTTAGAATTATTTTGAATTTTCTTTCATGAAATGGGGTGCCTCTTTTTATTTCCATATTTATATTTACTTAGGCCCCAAGTCTCTTATCCTATAAAAGAGACCCTCTTGTATAAAAAAAAAGTATCGAACCTTTCAATCAATCAATACAATCAATCAGTTTTTTGAGTCATATTTTTCTTGATGTTCTTGTGTTCTTGCTCCTGTCCTACATCCAAGCCACCCAACCTTAAACCCTATCCGCCTTCTTGCCATCCACCAATGGACACCCCAAACCCTAGCCGCCCCTTGCACCCCTCCAAGTAGCTGCCCAAGAGCCTTATCCACCGTCTTGCCCCATCCAGGGATGCCCAAGGACCCTCGGTCGCCCCCCACCTCCTTCTCCACTTCTTCTTCATCTTTTTACCTTTATTCTGATTTTTTCTTTTCTTATTAGCCCTTGTATGGTGATCTTGTAGATCCCTTAGTAGCCACGAATTCAGGATTCAAGGTGATCGTTATCCAGGTCAGCGAATACTTGGCCGCAGATCTGTGGGCTCGAGGCTTGGTCATTTAGGGCGCATCCGTCAGGTAGAGTGACCCCTTTAGAACTTTGATCTTCCTCTCGTGCCAGGTACACCCCCTCTAATCTACTAGTAACTTTATTGAAGGAGAGCAAGCCCTACTAGGGCTTCTTAGCCTCGGTAGTCTTTCTTTTTACTTTTCTATGGAACTATTTCGCGTGCGGAGTTACTATGAGTTTTCTTGAATCCCTCTTAGGCTATTACTTCGGAGACTAACAACTGCAATCATTAATCATATAAAATTTACTTGCATGCGAATTGGTCCTTCATCATGAACCCAGCTAAACATTTAGAGTTGCAGAAACAGGTTGGAGAGTTACTTAAGAAAGTGTTTATTAAGAAAAGTTTGAGTCCTTGTGCTGTTCCAGTCCTATTAACCCCTAAAAAAGATGGTACATGAAGGATGTGCATAGACAGTCGAGCTATCAATAAGATCACCATCAAATATAGATTCGCCATACCCTGCCTAGATGACATGTTAGACATGATGGCCAATGCAACCACATTCTGGAAGATTGATCTTAAGAGTGGTTATCACCATGTTAAAATTAGACCCGAAGATGAGTAGAAGACCGTGTTTAAAACTAAGGATGGCCTATATGAGTGGGTAGTAATGCCTTTTGGCTTGTCCAATACACCGAGTACATTTATGAGAATCATGACCCAAGTTCTTAGGATGTTCATAGAGAAATTTATTGTAGTCTATTTTGATGATATCCTAATTTATAGTAAGACCAAGAAAGACCATTTAGACCACCATAGGCAAGTATGTCACACCCTTAGAAATGATAATCTCTATGCTAATATCAAAAAGTATGATTTCTTGACCCATAGAGTTGTCTTCTTAGGATTTATTGTGACCCTTGAAGAAGTGTCGGCTGACCTAGAGAAGATCAAGTCCATAGTTGAGTGGCCGGTGCCTACTAGTATTTATGAAGTTCATAGTTTCCATGGCCTAACTACCTTCTATAGAAGATTCATTAAGGGGTTTAGTACAATAGTCACACCCATTACCGATTGTATTAGGAAAGAAGATTTTGAATGGACCAAAGCCGCCAATAGAGCCTTACTAGAACTTAAGAATAAAATGACTCAGGCACCCATTTTGAAATTACCCAATTTTTCTAAAATATTTGAGGTTGCCTATGATGCCTCAGGTATAGGGATAGGAGGAGTCCTAAGCCAAGAGAATCATCCAGTAGTATTCTTCAGCGAGAAGCTCAATGATGCTAAGCTTAGGTATTCTATCTACGATAATGAATTTTATGAGGTCATGCAAGCTTTGAGGTATTGGAGACACTACTTGCTACTGCAGGACTTTATATTATTTTCTGACCATGAGGCCCTTGGGTTCCTAATTCTCAAAAGGAGCTTACCCTAGGCACATAAAATGGATAGAATACATCCAGGCCTACACTTTTGTATTGAAACATAGAGTTAAAACCAAGAATAAGGTGGCAGATGCCCTTAGTCGTCGATCCCTACTCTTGAATTCTGTTAGGACTGAGGTTATAGGGTTTGAGCAGTTGAAGGAAGAGTATGAGTCATGCCCCGATTTTAAGGATATTCACTAGACTTTAACCCAGGGACCATCTAGTAAGTATAGTGAGTATACCCTCTTAAATGGTTATTTATTTTGGCACCATAGGATCTGCATCTCTAGAACATTGTTAAGAGAATTTCTAGTTTGGAAGACCCATATGGGAGGACTAGCTGGTCATTTTGGTAAGGATAAGATGATCTTAGCTATAGAAGACCAGTTCTTTTGGCCTAATTTAAAAAGGATCGTAGCACAAATTATGGCCAGGTGTAGAACTTGCACTGTTGCCAAACAACAAAAATAGAACACTGGCCTTTACATCCCTTTGCCCGTACCCGAGTGCCCTTGGCAAGATTTGAGTATGAATTTTGTGTTAGGATTATTTAGGACCCAAAGAAAACATGATTTGATTTGTGTAGTGGTCGATAGGTTTTCCAAGATGGCCCATTTCTTGCCTTGTTTCCAGACCTTCGATGCGTCTAGGGTAGCCCAAGTACTATTCTTTGAGGAGATCGTTAGACTCCATGGCTTACCTAAGACCATAGTTTTAGATAGGGATGCCTAGTTCATCAGCTATTTTTGGAAGATCCTTTAGCTTAAGTTAGGGACTAAGTTAAACTTTTTCATAGCTTACCATCCCCAAACCGATGGCCAGACAGAAGTAGTGAACCATAGTCTAGAAAATCTTCTGAGATGCCTTGTAGGAGAAAACATCAGGAATTGAGATTTGTTGCTACCTAGAGCTGAGTTTGCCTAGAGCGCTTCGGTCAATAGGTCTACTAAAAAGAGCCCATTCAAAATTGTCCATGGGTACAAGCCCAATAAGCCACTTGACTTAATTCCATTACCTGTTCACACACGAGTCTTTGAGTCTACAGCATTATTTGCACAGCATATTAAGGACTTGCATAAGGAGATTAGCGTAAAGATTAACTTAAGTAATAAAACATATAAACCATTGGCTAATTTTTGAAAATGAGTCCAAGAGTTTGTAGAAGGAGATTATATTATGGTTAGGTTAAGGCCTGAGCAATTTTCTTTGAAAATCGTTAGAAAGTTACATGCTCGTGGAGCTGGTCCTTTTAGGGTGATGAAGAAAGTGGAAACCAATGCCTTTTTACTAGAGTTACCTTCTGAGTTAGGCATTAGATCTACTTTCAATGTTTCAGACTTAGTAGAGTATAGGGAGCCAGCGATAATACTTAGTGAGGCTTTCAAACCTAACCCTTCCTTTGAGAGCGAACCCACCCCTGTGTGTCCACCTACTATTTGGCCTGAGCGAAAGGATAGGATTGAGAAAATTCTAGATGACCAAGCTATCTCAACCCAAACAAAGGTTACTAGTGATACTTGGTTCATTGGCAAGGTTGGCTCGAATTTGAAGACTCATGAATTTCTAGAGAAGATTTGCAAAGCTTGGATCCAGACTTACTAGAGGAGTGCAAGAGTCGAACTGACCCTTCCTCAATGAGGTCGAGTTCCTTCCACCCTGAAAGAATTGGTGCAGGAGCAAAAGTGAAAAAAAGGTTGCAGGATTCCATTTGAATCTCTGAACCCTAGAAGTCTTATATTTTCCTAGTTGGTTGAGTCTAGTTTGTTACTGAGTCAGTCAAGTTTAGTTTAGTCCAATATTCAGGTCATGCATTTTTATTTTATTTAAGTCATGTAATAATTAAAGAAAGTATATTACTCTTGTTGAGATCCTACTGAAGATATTCAGAAGAAGCTCCAGATTGGGCGGTATTGGACAACCATCTAATCTTCAACCTTACTCATACCCTACCCTTGGAGCTCTGCATGGATTGGATCCATCTACATCAGGATTGATGACGTGGAATCAACCTTGTCCCTCAATGTCGCCACCAATAATTTTGGCAACCTTGGGTGCCCCATGAGAAATAATTTCAGTGGTCCCCTGCTATACTTTAATAGGAATGAAGATCAGCATATCAACCATTCTTGAAAGGATCTTGCGCCCCATATAGACTTTGTTGACAAAAGAAAAGAAAGAAGGATGTCACTCCAAGGCTTCCTTCTTTGCTTGTGGTCCCTCGCCTCCACAATTGGAACCATATCTTGCTTCTGCCATTTTGGTCGAACCAGATAAAGGGAAGAAGAATCTTTGCTCTGCAATGATAAATATTTTATCATATTTTATAATCCCTATCATTTAGTATTCTAATTGTTGAACTTATCTTGTAATGGCATGAGATGTTTATAAAACCCTTCTTTTGAAACAATGAATAAAGGATATGAATGAATGAAAAAAAAAGTTTTGAGAACTTTTTTTCAAGTTCTATTTCCGTTGCCTTAAGCAATTGATCCTCTATGAGGGAGTTAGGTATGAGGCCGAAGTGTTTTTGCTACCAAACTTTAGTCTAGTCCATCTCCTCTACCAAGCTCCACCAAATAAACTCTAATCCTTATATCACCATCTCATAACCGACCACAAACCCCCTCCCCTAAATTCTAGGTGTTGACCCTACATTGATTTTGATGTTTACAAAACAATATATTAAGCAATGGTTAATTAAGCCTATTGTAGAGAAATTTAGATGTTCTACAAGTAAGTATCTTCATGCACAATTTTATGTGAGCATATATTCATTTTATCTTGCCACTTGCTTGCTATCAAATTCTATGCTATCAAATTTCTATGGCCATTCTATTTTATTTTTGGGAGTTAGCTATCTAGCTAGCTTGCTCTTTTCCCTAGCTAGCTGGCATGTCATTTAGCTAACTACCAACTTGTATCTGTGACTTGGCCGATCGCTTATTCTTTGGAGCTAGCTGGTGAGCTAGCTTGCTTCTTCGTTAGCTAGCTGGAGTTCCTTTTAGCTAGCTGAGGTGCCTGTTAAAATTGCCTGGCCGAGCCTTGTCTTTTTGGAGCTAGCTGGTGAGCTAGCTTGCTTCTTCATTAGCTAGCTAGAGCTCTTGTTAGCTAGCTTGGGCTTTTTGTCAGTTAGCTGATTTTCATTTTAGCTAACTATGGTTTTGAACGCCACTATGCCAGCCATGTACCTTGGGTATCCGTTAGCTGCTTAGCTAACTTGACTTCTTTGTTAGCTAGCTGGCTTGCTTTTAGTTGACTATGTTTCCCTGTTATATATCATGGCCGATCGCCCTTCTTTTCTAGCTGGCTGGTGAGCTAGCTGATGCTTCTCTTAGCTAGCTAACTTCTCCTGTTAATTGACTGCTTTGTTTTGGAGCTAACTGGTTTCTTTCTTAGCTAACTAACTTTTACAGGATCCTCCAAGCCGTGAGCCACTTATTTTCAGTTAGCTGAAGAGCCAACTTCCACTCTTTCAAGCCGTTTGGATTCACTGCTAAGTTAGCTGGAGAGTTAGCTAACTTCTGGTTTAGCTAACTGGGAAGCTAGCTCCTCCCTGAGCATATGGCTGCTGCTTTTCATCAGTTAGCTAATGAGCTAACTCCTCTGGACGATTGCTTTATTGCTTTTTGGCTTAGTTAGCAGGGAAGCTAACTATCAGTTGCTCAGTTAGCTGAATAGCTAACTCATAACTCTCTAACGTTTCTATTTTTGTTGCAGACCGAAAGCTATTCAAAATTAGTTAGCTGGTGAGCTAACTATCTGTTGGTTTAGTTAGCTAAGTAGCTAACTATTGGGATTTGACATTGTCTCCTGAGCCGCATGAATTGATTGCTAGTTAGCTGGGAAGCTAACTAACCATTATTTTAGCTAGCTCTCCTCTCCTGAGCTTTTGGCGTGTGATCTCTTGGAAGCTAGCTTGTGAGCTAGCTAAGAAAATTTCCTCCTTTTGATGGCTGACCGTCTTCAACTTTCCGTCTGGAATTAATTCCAGTTAGCTATCTTTCTGGCCATTGTTGGGCATGCTTCTCTCTCTCTCTTTATTTTGATTGCTATTTTCAGCTAGACTAACTTTTGATTTTTGAATTATGACAGAGTTCTTCCTACCTCAAATGGATTCTTGCATTCAATGCTTAAGGGAAATAATCTCAACGGTTATCTTTTCTTCCCGTTTTTATTTCCATTTGTTTCAATTGTATCAATGGATCTTTTTGCTGTTGGATCATTATATATAGCTGAGATTAGAAGCAAAAAATGATGATTTTGAAAAAGAAATACAAGAGAGATATCCAAGAAAGAAAGCTTTTATTGCATATTTTGGAGTGGTTGAAAGCTAGTTGTTGTGCATTGAAGATCATTCATTGCTGAAAGTCGTCCATACTCTTTAAAGCCTTCAAGCAAATCAAGATTCAAGCCACCTCGATATTGTTCATTTATTGCTGAGGATTTGCTACAAATTTGTAAAGTATTCTCTGAATATTTGCTCATTATAGGAGCTGCCTTTATCATTTACTCTGAATCTTTTGTAAAAGGGTTAGTGTTAACCCTTGGTTCTTGTTGGCTTCCTTGTGCCGTTAAACAAGAGGACTAGCCTGGTAAGGCTAGGGGTTTTGGCTGCCTTGTGCCTAAAACAAGAGGCTAGTCGGGGAAGGCTAGAGGTTGTAATCGTTGTGATACGATTAGTGAAATTCCCAAAGGGTTTTTGGGGAGTGGACGTAGGTGCGAGTTTGGCACCGAACCACTATAAATTCTCTTGTGTTTGTGGTTGCCTATTTTTCTGTGTTATTTTTATTTGTGCACTTCACTACACCGCTGCCAAGTAATTTTGAATTAGGGTTAAGCACATATTTGTAATAGTAATTAATTTTTAATAACCCAATTCACCCCCTCTTGGGTTGCTACATCTGGGCAACAAGTGGTATCAGAGCAGAGTGCTCTTGATTACTAGCTTTGATTAGCTTGGAGCCAAAGATCAGTAGTAATCCAAATGGGATCTATGTTGACTGAAGGACAATCAACTAATAGACCACCTTTGTTCAATGGAACAAATTACACTTATTGGAAAGCACGAATGAAAATCTTCATTCAAGCACTAGATTATGATTTATGGGGAATCATAATTAATGGACCACACACACCCACTATTAAGATTGGAATATTGATATTGCAAAACCTGAATCAGAATGGGATGAGCAAGATAAGAAATTAGCTCAATTAAATGCAAAAGCTATGAATGTTCTTTATTGTTCTCTTGATGCAAATGAGTTTAATCGCATATCTACTTGCATGTCTGCTAAAGAAATCTGGGATAGACTTGAAGTTACCCATGAGGGTACAAATCAAGTCAAGGAATCCAAAATAAATATGCTTGTTCATAAGTATGAATTATTTAAGATGGATTCTGCTGAAAATATCACTGATATGTTTACAAGATTTACTGATATTATTAATGGTTTAAAAAGTCTTGGAAAATCTTATGCTAACAGTGATCTTGTTAGAAAAATTTTAAGATCTTTACCTAGGACATGGGAAGCAAAGTCACTGCTATACAAGAAGCAAAAGATCTCAACACTTTATCACTTGAAGAGTTGGTCGGTTCTTTGATGACTCATGAGCTTCAGCAACGACAACACATTGATGAAGATGAATCAAAGAAGAAAAGGACCATGGCATTGAAGAGTGCAACTCAAAATGATGAAAGTGAGGAAAGCACTAGTGATAGTGAGAAGATGATGAAATTGCACTTATCTTAAGGAAATTCAAAAAGTTCATGAAAAGAAAGAAGTTTGGAAAAAGAAAAATTTTATCAAAGGAGACCATAGCAAAGAAAAGAAAAAGAGTGAACCTCCTACTATGCTATGAGTGCAAGAAGCCTGGACATATCAACCAGAATGTCCACTATTAAAGAAAGGATCAAAAGAGTAAAGAAGAAAGCAATGATGGCTACATGGAGCGACAGTGAAGCAACAAGTTCAGAAGATGAAGAAAAACTGAAGTGCCAATGTATGTTTCATGGCTGATAATGATGAGGTAAGTCCTAGCTTTCTAGATGACTTTACTTTTGATGAATTACATGGTGCATTCTATGAACTTGTTGATGATTTTGCAAATTAAGTTCAAAGAACAAAGATTTGAAAAATGAAAAAAAAAATACTCTTGAAAAGAAAGAATTTCAAAGACAATGAATCATTATTAAAGGAAAACCAAGATTTGAAAAATGAAGTAATAAATTAAAACCAATTGTTGATAGATTTACTTTAAGCTCAGAAAAATTAGAAATGATTTTAAATAGTCAAAGAGCTGTTTACAATAGAGCTGGTCTTGGATATAATCCTTTTGAAAGACAAAAATTTTTGAAAAATATTTATGTACATGCTGATGATTCCACTAAAATTACATGTTTAAATGTGGTAAATTAGGACATAAAGCTTATACTTGTCACACACAAAATAAGAAAATATGGGTTCCAAAAGGAACTATCTTAACTAACCCTAAAGGACCCAAGAAGCTTGGGTACCTAAGAGCAAAATTTAAAATTGTGTATGCAGGTGTGTCTTGCGACCCGAGCAACTAAAAGACAATGGTACTTGGATAGCGGGTGCTCAAGACACATGACAGGTGATGAATCGCAATTCATCACTTTGGAGGCAAAAGGATGTTAGTGTGTTGGCATTGAAAAATAGGTATCACACCTCATGCTTATATTGATAATGTCTTACTTGTGAAAGGACTGAAAACAATTTACTTAGTATAGTCAATTATGTGACAAAGGATTTAATGTTACATTTGAATCATCATTATGCATTGTTAAAAATTCTGCTGATGAAAATATGAAATTTATTGGTCAAAGGCATGGTAATGTATACATTGTTAATTTAAATGATTTGCATGATAAAAATATTGATTGCCTAGTTGCTACAAATAATAAAACTGATTGTAGTTGGTTATGGCATCGTAGGCTAGCTCATGCAAGCATGGATTTATTATCTAAATTAATTAAGAAAGATTTAGTGCATGGTTTGCCAAAACTTATTTTTGAAAAAGAAAAGATTTGTAATGCTTGTCAATTTGGAAAACAAACCGAGTATCTTTTAAATCAAAGAATTTGGTTTCAACCACTAGACCTTTGGAACTCTTGCATATGGATTTATTCGGTCCTACAAGAACAACTAGTCTAGGAGGAAAAAGATATGGTTTTGTTATTATTGATGATTTCTCTCGTTTTACATGGGTTTTATTTTTAAGTAGTAAAGATGAAGCATTTCCTCATTTCAAAAATTATTTAAAAGAATTACAAATGAAAAGAATTCTTTGTTTTATCAATTCGAAGTGATCATGGAAAAGAATTTGAAAATAAATCTTTTGAAGATTTTTGTAATGAAAATGGAATTGAACATAATTTTTCTGCACCAGAACACCTCAACAAAATGGAGTAGTTGAAAGAAAGAATAGAACTTTAGAAGAAATGGCTCGTACCATGTTGTGTGAGAGCGATCTCCCAAAGTATTTTTGGGCTGAAGCTATCAACACTGCATGTTATGTTTTAAATCGTGCATTGATTAGACCTGTTTTGAAAAAGACTCCTTATGAACTTTGGAAAGGAAGAAAACCAAACATCAGTTATTTTCATGTGTTCGGATGCCGATGTTTTGTTTTAAACAAAAAAATCAAACCTTGATAAATTTGATGCCAAATCTGATGAAGGAATTTTTCTTGGTTATTCTTTGCATAGTAGAGCTTTTAGAGTATTTAACAAAAAGACTTAGTAGTAGAAGAATCTATTCATGTTATTTTTGATGAATCTAATGATCTTCCATTGAGGAAGAGAAAAGGTATAAATGATGCAGATGAGATTGAAGATCAACTCAAGACACCACTTTAAAGGATAAAGATGAATCAGATACTCAAGAGGTAAATGAAGAAGGGAACGTTGACCTACCAGAAGCTTCACAAGGTAATGATGAATTAGAAAGAGGTTGGAGGTACGTTCTCAGTCACCCTAAAGATCAAATCTTAGGTGATCTATCTCAAGGTATTAGAACTAGATCATCATTTAGAGATACTTGTAATAACTTAGCATTTGTATCTAAAATTGAACCTAAATGCTATGATGATGCTAAAAATGATGTTGATTGGATAAATGCCATGCATGAGGAACTTCACCAGTTTGAAAGAAATAATGTATGGACTCTTATTGAAAGACCTCATGATCATCAAATTATTGGAACTAAATGGGTTTATAGAAATAAATTAGATGAACATGGTAATATAATTAGAAATAAGGCAAGATTAGTAGCTAAGGGTTATAATCAAGAAGAGGAATTGATTTTGATGAAACTTATGCCCCAGTTGCTAGATTAGAAGCTATCAGATTACTTCTTGCTTATGCTTGCTTTATGAATTTAAATTATATCAAATGGACGTTAAAAGCGCTTTCTTAAATGGATACATTGCTGAACAAGTTTTTGTGGAACAGCCACCCGGTTTTGAAAATCACTTGTTTCCAAATCACGTATTTAAGTTGAATAAAGCTTTATATGGTTTGAAACAAGCACCCCGGGCTTGGTATGAAAGGTTAAGCAAATTCTTGATTAGTAATGAATTTATTCGAGGAAACGTGGATACAACACTATTTATTAAAAGATAAAATAGTGATATATTAATTGTTCAAATCTATGTTGATGATATCATATTTGGTGCCACTAATGAATTTTTGTGCAAGGACTTTGCTAAGCTTCATGCAGGGAGAGTTCGAGATGAGCATGATGGGAGAGCTAAACTACTTCCTCGGACTACAAATCAAACAAAGCAAAGACGGATCTTCATAAGCCAATCCAAATATATCAAAGAAATGATCAAAAAGTTTGGCATGGAGACATCAAAAAGTATTGGTACTCCTATGAGCTCATCATGTAGACTTGAAACTTATAATACTGAAAAGTCTATTGATTTGAAATTATATAGAGGCATGATAGGATCATTGTTATATTTAACTGCTAGTAGACCAGATATTTTATTCAGTGTATGCATGTGTGCTAGATATCAAGCTAATCCTAAAGAATCACACTTGCTTGCTGTTAAAAGAATATTCAAATATTTGAATGGAACAGTAAACTTAGGTTTATGGTATGATAAACAATCTAGCATTGACTTAATAGGATACACTGATTCAGATTTTGCTGGATGTAAAATTGATAGAAAATCAACTAGCGGTACTTGCCAATTTCTAGGTGCTAACTTAATTTCATGGTTTAGCAAAAAGCAAACTTCAGTAGCATTGTCTACGGCCGAGGCCGAATACATTGCAGCTGGAAGTTGCTGTGCTCAAATCTTATGGATTAAGCAGCAATTAGAAGATTATGGCATTAAGCAAAAAGCCATCTCTATAAAATGTATAATACAGTGCAATATGCTTAACTAAAAATCCTATACAACATTCTAGAACAAAACACATTGAAATTAGACATCATTTCATTAGAGATCATGTGAATAATGAAATTGTAATAGAATTTATAAGCACTGAAAATCAAATTGCTGATATTTTCACCAAGCCTCTAGATGAAACAAAATTTTATGAAATTAGAAGAGAATTAGGAATGTTTGATCCTACTGCTTAATGAATTAATTGATAAAACTTTTCATATCTAAAAACTAAAGTTGCATGACATCTTTCAATCAAATCTCTTTATGAAATTGAATACTTTGAGTGTGCTTGAAGTTAGCTAGTCTTTAAAGTTGAATTAATACCAACCGGCCAAATCCTCCTTTAAGATATAAAGTGCTTTACATTTAAATCCACCAACCGGCTGATTCACTCCTTTTTACACCATTCATGGCAGTTAACCAACCAGGCAACTATTCAGTCACCTGGCAGCTAACCGCCCAAGGCCTATATATATATCTTTTTGCATTCAAGAAAACCAACCGTCCTCTTCATCAATCCGCTCCTCATTCATCCGGCTCTTCTCCATCCAGCTTCTCCTCTTCAAATCGATCTTCCACCAAATCGTCTTCTATCTTCCTTTCATCTAACCTCACTCCATCATACTTCCTAGCTTCTTTATCTATTAATCTATCTAGAAGATCGTGGATGGCTCCAAGAAGAAAGCAATCGCAAGAGATGACGATTCTGATCTTTGAAGGAAGTCTTCCTCATCTTCTCAAATCAACACCCACATTGCCACTAAGTCTTTTGTGCATGGCAGGTTAGTTGACTTTAATTTCTTAGAACAAGAAAACTTTAAGATAGGGGAACTCCTTGATAATCAAGGTTGAAATCTATCTTATCCACCAAAAGGCCAATCTCCCTAAGTTAATTAAAGAATTTTATGAGTTGGAACTCTTTCATCCTACGTAAAGAAAACTAGGATTGACCTTGATAGCAAGACTCTAGCTTCTGCCTTGAGTATTCCTAATGATGGTATCCTAGAAATCCTACCTAGCGAAAGAGGTTATAAAATTGGTTTAATCCTTGGCATAGATGATAACGAGGCTAGTAACATTGATACTCTTGATGCCAACATGTTATCTGTTGAGAATAGATTATTTCATAGTATCATTGCTAAGATTATTGCTCCTCGTGCTGGTTCGTTCAATGTTGTCACTGATCGTAACATTTGCATTATGTATGATATTATTATTGAAATCCTGTAGATCTTACTGAAAAAATAATGGCTATTATGAAAGAATCCATAAGTAGGTGTAAGGCCGCACTACCCTTTGGTATGTTTCTCACCTATGTCTTTGAATATTTCAATATAAAACTTAAGGGAAAACTACTGTGGCATTACGTCACACCGATGTGTTTAATGCTCATTCATTGCATCGGATGGATTATGCCAAAAGGGATGGTGTTTGGCTTAAGGTTAGATCTAGAACCAGTCAATCAAGCTCTTTGCCACCTCCAAACCAGTCTCAACATGTTAACTCTCCTCAAAACTTCTTTAATTTTGATTTCCATCAACCAAATCCATTCCTTGCCGCAATAACAGCTGATCAAAATCCATTCTTAACTGAACCACCTGATGTCACTGCTGCTGGACCCTCTTATCGAAATGACAACCCTGCTCCTGCTACTCCTGCTACTGTCCGTATCAGTGAAGATCAAATCCAACACATTATTCATGAATTGTCCCTTGCCCAATCCAGTTGAAGCTTTGGAGACAGTGCTTCATCTGTTAATGATCAAACCCTTGTACCTCATATTTCATCTGTTTTCGAGACTATGTCTATTCAAGATTATTCTAAGCCAACTTGTTCATGATGTCAATATTCTGAATGGGCGAGTGTTTCATCACAATGAAAATTCCATGGATAAAATCTTGAAAGAAATTAACTTTTTAAAAGGTAAAATGAAAATTTTGAGACCAAGGCTGATTGGGTTGAGCATCAGACGAGAACGAATGTCAATCAGACAAGAGACGCCATGAATGCTGTTGATCACTGGTCTGTATCTCTTACAAAGTTGATCAAGCTGGTAACTCACATTGCTCTCTCTGCTGCCTCAGCTCCAGGAGCTTTTTTTTTCATCCACATCTTTGGTCTCCTCCACCTCAACAAGACAAGTCAGGACCCTCCTCTTCTGTTCAAATTTCTTCTGATGATGATGAGAAGTGAAGAATGTTTATGAATGTTTATGACTATTTATGATATGTAATGAATGTTTATGACTCTACTTTTTGTGTTGTATGACTTCAAACTATGACATGTATATCTGTGGTATTGACCTTACTTGATGATATGTATGACTGTTGTTAATATGTATGAATGATCATATTATCCTAATGTATTATGCTCAAATTCATTGCAAAACTCTTCAATCTTCTTTTTGATCAATGACAAAAAGGGGAGAAGAATGTTGCATACATTAAGGAAATGGAGGAAGTAATAAACTCCATATATTAAGGGGGAGTTTACCTATTCAAATTGACAGGGGGAGAAAGTAATGATTTTCTATATGCACTCCTGTTTATTCATATTATTCATAATACTTCCTATAATTTTTTTTGAAAGCTTAATGGTTTTGTCATCATCAAAAAGGGAGATTGTTGACCCTACATTGATTTTGATGTTTACAAAACAATTAAGCAATGGTTAATTAAGCCTGTTGCAGAGAAATTCAGATGTTCTACAAGTAAGTATCTTCATGCACAATTTTATGTGAGCATATATTCATTTTATTTTTCCACTTGCTTTCTATCAAATTCTATGCTATCAAATTCACTATGGTCGTTCTATTTTATTTTTGGGAGTTAGCTATCTAGCTGGCTTGCTCTTTTCCCTAGCTAGCCAGCACGTCATTTAGCTAACTACCAACTTGTATCTGTGACTTGGCCGATCACTTATTCTTTGGAGCTAGCTGGTGAGCTAGCTTGCTTCTTCGTTAGCTAGCTGGAATTCCTTTTAGCTAGCTGAGGTGCCTGTTAACATTGCTTGGCCGAGCCTTGTCTTTTTGGAGCTAGCTAAGCTAGCTTGCTTCTTCATTAGCTAGCTAGAGCTCTTGTTAGCTAGCTTGGCTCTTTGTCAGTTAGCAGGTTTTCATTTTAGCTAACTATGGTTTTGAACGCCACTGTGCCAGCCATGTACCTTAGGTATCAGTTAGCTGCTTAGCTAACTTGACTTCTTTGTTAGCCGATCGCCCTTCTTTTCTAGCTGACTGGTGAGCTAGCTGATGCTTCTCTTAGCTAGCTAGCTTCTCCTGTTAGTTGACTGCTTTGTTTTGGAGCTAACTGGTTTCTTTCTTAGCTAACTAACTTTCACAGGATCCCCAAGCCATGAGCCACTTATTTTCAGTTTGCTGGAGAGCCAACTTCCACTCTTTCAAGCCGTTTGGATTCACTGCTGAGTTAGCTGAGAGTTAGCTAACTTCTGGTTTAGCTAACTGGGAAGCTAGCTCCTCCCTGGGCGTATGGTTGCTACTTTTCATCAGTTAGCTAATGAGCTAACTCCTCTGGACGATTGCTTTATTGCTTTTTGGCTTAGTTAGCTGGGAAGCTAACTATCAGTTGCTCAGTTAGCTGAATAGCTAACTCTCACTCTCTAACATTTCTATTTTTGTTGCGGACCGAAAGCTATTCAAAATTAGTTAGCTGGTGAGCTAACTATCTGTTGATTTAGTTAGCTAAGTAGCTAACTATTGGGATTTGACTTTTTCTCCTGAGCTGCATGAATTGATTGCTAGTTAGCTGCGAAGCTAACTAACCATTGTTTTAGCTAGCTCTCCTCTCCTGATTTTGGCGTGTGATCTCTTGGAAGCTAGCTTGTGGGCTAGCTAAGAAAATTTCCTCCTTTTGATGGCCGATCGTCTTCAACTTTCTCAGCTGCCTGGAATTAATTCCAGTTAGCTATCTTTCTGGCTGTTGTTAGCGTGCTCTCTCTCTCTACTTTATTTTGATTGCTATTTTCAGCTAGACTAACTTTTGATTTTTGAATTATGACAGAGTTCTTCCTACCTCAAATGGATTCTTGCATTCAATGCTTAAAGGAAATAATCTCAATGGTTATCTTTTCTTCCCATTTTTATTTCCATTTGTTGCAATTGTATCTAACGGATCTTTTTGTTGTTGGATCATTATATATAGCTGAGATTAGAAGCAAACATGATGGATTTTGAAAAAGAGAAATACAAGAGAGATATCCAAGAAAGAAAGATTTTATTGCATATTTTTGGAGTGGTTGAAAGCTAGTTGCTGTGCATTGAAGATCATTCATTGCTGAAAAGTCGTCCATACTCTTTAAAGCCTTCAAGCAAATCAAGATTCAAGCCACCTCGACATTGTTCATTTATTGCTGAGGATTTGCTACAAATTTGCAACACAAATGGCTTTGGGTTGGACCATCTCTGGCATCAAAGGAATTAGTCCTTCAATTTGCACACACAAGATTTTAATGGAGGACAAATATAAGCCGATTGTTCAACCCCAGAGAAGATTGAATCCATCATTGCAAGAAGTGGTGCATAAAGAAGTGCTAAAGCTATTAGATGCTGAAATTATTTATTCTATCTCGGATAGCGCATGGGTAAGTCTAATACAAGTTGTACCAAAGAAAGATGGAATAACTGTGATCAAGAATAATAACAATGAACTTATACCAACAAGGATGGTCACGGGATGACGAGTATGCATAGATTATAGAAGACTTAATGATGCAACTCGAAAAGATCAGTTTTCTTTACCTTTTATTGATCAAATGCTAGAGAGACTTGCAGGACATGCTTACTACTATTTTCTGGATGGGTACTCTGGTTATAATCGAATAACCATCGTACCTGAAGATCAAGAGAAGACCACTTTTACTTGTCCATAGGGAACATTTAAAGTGAATGGACAGCGCCTTAACCATACATCGACAGAGATTTTTACAAACAAAAAGTCTCCATCAACCTTGACAACCACAAATATTGAAAGAGGAGTCTCTTCTAGTGGTGCACTTCAAGATGACATTCATTGATACTAGGGGAGTATCATTTTACTTTTCTTACTTTATTATTTTTTATTTCTCTTTTCTTTCTCTTTCATTAAAGACAATGCAAGATTTAAGTTTGAGGAAGGAGAGTTTAATTTTTGTTTGTTTTGTTGGGTTACATAATAGGTCTAGTTGTTTGATTGCTTTGGTTAATTTGTGTTAATTTGCATATCATAGGTTACATATTCTCTGTTTTAATTATATTTAGGTTGTTTATTTAGGTTGTTTAAATATATATATATATTAAATAAATAAATAATTTTAAAAAAATATATTTGGTTTGTTTATTTGTTTCTATAGAGCCAATGATGAACATGGTTGAAACAAGTTATGATTTTTAGGAAGAATTCTAAGTGATTGAGTTGATTAGTTAATACTTAAATTATTTTTACTTAGTATGATTTCTTCTTTATTCATTAAATGTGTATCATGATCATTAATTGTTTGCATGCCTAGAAACATTTTATGAAAACTTTGTAAATGTTTATAGTCTCAACTACTCTAGAACTTGCTTGAGAATTACTTAAGGTAAAATCCTAGATAAAGTTTTACCAAGGAAAGGACATAGGCCATCTTTGGATTGGTTGAGCTTAAAAGCCTAACCCTTTTATCATTATATCTCTAGTCACCCATTTGAGCCTTTAAAATTTACATTTTGGCCTTTTAATTTTTTTTTTGTTAACCCATATGATTCTTACCCTTTTGAACTTATATACATATATCTTTACCTTTCAAGGGAACTTAGTTGACACTTACCTCATGGTTATAAGAGCTTTAAAAAAAAATTATGTGAGGTAGGAGTATGAAAATTTTTTATCACACCCCATGCATAGCAAGAAATAAGTTTGGGGGTATAAAAAGGAAGATCATCTCATTCAGTGAAAAGAAAAAAAGAAGTAGATTTGAAAGCAATGGAAGTGGACACTACTGTATTGGGGTTATCACGAGCTGAGGCAGAAAAGAAACCATATATTGCTTCTATTGGAGTCTATATATTCAAGAAGGAGGTACTTCTAAATCTTCTAAGGTCAAATGGAGGTTTGCTACTGCAAATAATATTGGATCTGAGATAATTCCTGCATCTACAAAAGAATTCTTCATCAAGGCATATCTTTTCAATGATTACTAGAAGGATATTGGTACCATAAAATCTTTCTTTAAAGCTAATCTTTCCCTTTCTGCACATCCATCGAGTTTCAGCTTTTATGATGCAACAAAGCCAGTGTATACATCACCAGAAATTTATCACCAACAAAGGTTGACAACAGCAAGATTGTTGATTCAATTGTTTCCCATGGAAGTTTCTTGGACAACTGCTTTATAGAGCACAATGTTGTTGGAATTCTATCTCGAATAAACTGCAATGTGCATTTAAAGGACAGTTATGCTTGGTGCCGACTATTATGAAACAGATGCTGAAATAGCATCATTATTAGCTAAAGGAAGGGTTCCTATTGGAATGGAGAAAATACAAATATAAGGAAATGCAAGGATTGGAAAGAATGTGATAATCTCAAACTCAGATAGGGTGCAAGAAGTAGATGGGATTGTTTAAAAAAAAGAAAAAAAAAAAAAGAAAAAGGATGCTTATTGAAAGCTATGTATAAGCCACTATGAGTAAGAGTGACTATGCTCTTTATGCCATGGGTGTATTGATTTAAGTTTCTACTTTGATACATCTTACCCTTTCTTTATAGCCTTCACCCTAGCCTTACATTACAAGCTTATAAAGACCTATTGATCCTTGGTGTTATCTTTTAACTACATTAGTGGAGAGTTAATTTAAAGAGCAAGCCTATGGAGTAAATACATACACTTCTTAGAGATCCATTGCATAAAACTATCCGGAAAGTGAGAATGAAGTGAGAATGATGCATGCTCATGAGTGAAAGAATTGAATATGAGGTAAGACCAAATTTTGTATTAACTTTTGTACTTGAGTTGCATAGGATAATTTCTTTAAATCATAGCATGTGTTAAATCTTTAAGTCTCTATTTGAACAATTAATCTTTTTGTTTTGGGATTCTTATTTTATGTTCTTTGCTCAAGGACTAGCAAAGTATAAGTTTGGGGGTATTTGATAAGCTTAAATCCGACTATTTAATTCATATACTTGCTTAATGATATTAGTTAGTTTTTAATTTATTTCGAGCAAAATTTATTTATTTAAATCTACTTTTCATGTTTTATGAAGCATGTTAACTAAAATAGGAAAGGGGCTTAAGCTTGGAATTTACAGCGATGCAGGATTTTATAAATGTAGCAAACAGATGCCTGGGTCACTTGGTCATGAAGATCAAGAGGCAAATGTCAAGAGGCAAAGGACTCCAAGCGTTATCCACGCATCGCCCAGCTGGCCTCCTTACCGTATTTTATTAACAGAGTTTCTCTGAGCGATTACTAATTCAAAATTTTATCCTTATCCTTCCATCTCATCCATCCAACATACATTGGCTAAAATAAGAAACGCATTTTCATCCGGATGAGGACTCTTAGACGGTAGTATTCAACGCTTATTTAACATGGTATGGACAACGACTTTAACTATAAAAAGGAGGCAGTGGTTTATCTTTAGAGTTTTTAACGAAAGGAATCTAAAGAATAGAGGCGAGAGCTATTTTTTTATTAATCAATTCCAATAAAAAATATAAGTTTTATTTATTTTCTTTTTAATTTTATTATGAGCTAAATTTTCTTGTTTAGAGTGTTGATGTAATCTATCAAGTAACATACAATTTATTTTATTAGTTACTTTATTTTTTATATTTCCATAATTGAGTATTTAATTCTTATTGTTTGATGAATTGAGAGGTGATTTTTTATTTTTGATCTAGAATTAAATATCATTAGTTAGCGAAAGTAGAAATGCTTTACCGCGATTAATGTAATTTTTAGAAATTTAAAGTACGTAATGAGTCTCTAACTAATTAAATTTACATAGAGATAGATTGTTAGTTAGAGATATTTTTGATATAGTTCGATTGAAGATATTGAATAATTAAGCAATTTTTAATCATCAACATAGGATTATTGAAATTTAATAATTAAGAAGACTAAATTATATGAAATTTGTTAGGTGAAATCAATCGCTCTATATCTATTCTTATCATATCTTTATATGTTTAGATTTTTATGCTTTAAAAATTTTTAGATTAAATAGTTTTATTTAATTTAGATAATAGAATATTTCATTTATATTTGATTTTTTAAATAGTAATTAATTTAGTGAATTTTGGTATTCAATAACATAATTAATCTTTGTGGGTTTGATATTTGTTTTCTAAAAATACTTCACTACTTGTTACGATTCTATGCACTTGCAGATTATTTTACGAGAACAAAGACTGATGTCATTACTTGTGAGGCACACCTCTCATGGATAGACGATAGTTTAATAAAAATATTAAAATTTTTGATGTACTTCGCATCTTACCTATAGGCTGAGGTTTAATTCAAGAAAGAAAGAAAATAGAAAAGGTGTTATATCTAAAAGCTTTCCACATATGGTTCACATCTAATTGAATGATGTTGCCAACATGTCGAATTTTAATGTCTTGCACCCCTTCCCTTTTGTTAAACTAGATACCTCTCTATAAGCCTTTTCACATTTGATAAGTTCCAAATACCTTAGCTTGGGCTACTCCAGATGAAATCTTAGACCAAATGGAAGCCTTAAAAATGACTATTCATCAATTTCAAAGGTATATTAAAACATAACAAGACAAAAGTTATGATTTATATAAATATTTAATTACATATGACACATAAATATAAACTATTTACTTGCTTATCAAGTTTCGTTAGGTCATGTTGGATCTAGAGTGGTATGTGGGTTCACAAATTGAGTTGATTTTTCGAACCTAAGCCTATTGACCAACCTTACCAAGTTAGATTGAGCACAATTGACGGTGCACTTATAACTTAAAACTCCAATGCGAAGAGAGAGCTCTCTTAAAAAATGTATTATAAAATACAAGTGCGGTCAGTCTCTTGAAGCTGGGCTTCCCATCCTTATTTTGTTGTGATATAGAATATGCAGAATTTTGGTAAAGGAAAATAGGCAACTCAAACCAGATATTGATTAGAATTAATCATAAGATGCTTGATTACTTTATTGGATCTTTCCCCATGAACTTGGGTCAATTTATTCAGTTAACTTGGTTTTAGATATTGGGATTGCAAGAGTTTGTAAGAAATCACCTCTATGACAATTACTTATTTAATTTATCCAACCCTTATTTTAGTTTTTCATATGCATGCTTATTACCAAGCTATCATTTTTCTTGAGGGTCTACTCTGCATGTGTTTGGTCTAATCCACACATAGAAAGAGAAGGGGGGTGGGGGGTTGTTCAAGCTTGAGAGACACCGTTGACTCTGTTTCTATCAACTTAGTTTACATGAATGATTCATTGGTTAACACGTCAAACAACTTTTAACAGGATCATATCCATTTAAATAAAATTATAATAAACAACGCTAGAGTAAGTCATATTAATTTAACATGTGTGCTATCAAAGAAGGCATAATTGGTTTACAAGTCAAATAATTTTTAAGAGGAGCAAATTCATTCACACAAAAGTATAATAAGCAATGCTATAGTAACCTGTTAAACCATACTATTGTAACATATGGATATAAAAGAGAATAGTATAAGTAAGACATAATATATTTTTGCTTAAATGCTAAACTTGACCTTTTACACAACATTTCTCAAAAGCAATAAAATATAATATCCCTATCAATTACATGAAAAATATTTGATATATGATAAAACATCCAAGTTACAAGGGATAACTTAATATTAGTAGTGAACCTTAAGATAAAATTAAAAATATTTAATGCCCCTGCATAGTTGAGTTAGAACTTATAATGTAGCTAGCTATCAGCTGAACCCAGCACATGATGATGATGATGTAGTAGGCACAAAAGTAGAGACATCCATTGGAAAAAAAAACATTGGCACTGGCATCTTGGATGGTAAATTTGGTAATGGTGCATCAAAATTGAGGACATGAATTGCTTGCCGTATTGATGGTCTTAAATTGTAATCAGGATGAGCACACCACAATCCTACAATTATGAAACGTTCCATCTGTTGCTCATCAAAATTCATTTTTAGCTTTTCATCCACTGCGGTCAAACATATATTTTTTCCATAAAGCTCCCAAACCCACTCTACCAAGTTTACCTTGTCCAACTGCTCCGTTATATCAACCGGTTTTCTACCACACGCAATTTCCAATATAACTACTCCAAAGCTATAAACATCAGATTCTTTGCTGGCTTTTCCTGTTAAATTATACAAAATATTTCAATCAAGATTAAGAATTTAAACATCAGATTATTCATTTTTAATTTAATTGAAATGATAATACCTTTAATTTTAAAAAATGATGTTTAACTAAAGATGTTACCAAAGTCCAACACTACCAATGAATAGATATATACAAAAGATAAAAAAAAAATTCTAGATTGAATACCTCAAGTTTTTCTGTTGGCCATCTATGTTTGTGTGGATGCTTGGCGCTGCATTAATTTTGTATGCAAATGCATGTACATATGATCAAATAGTCATGATACTCTTAGGTAGCCAGACAAATAAAATTACTAACTAAGACCCAAGTCATACATGATTAACGCTAAGAGTTTAAACTAGGTCCTTAACTGGAGGATGGAATAAGTTCACAAGAAAAATTGTACAACCAATAGTTTAAGCGAAAAACTTTCTTAGGCCCAACGAGGTTATGCGTACATTCAATTCAAAGTGATATTAGCCTTGCAGCCCAACTCATCCTGGATTAGGGCTAAAAGTGGGCCTGGGCCAGTCCAAGACCCATCAAACTCGAGTTAGGGTTTTCTAAACTTCTGGCTGGGCTTGGTATCAAAATTGAGGCCCATATTAATGTTGGGCTAGCTAGACTCCAATAGATGACTGGCCTGGCACAGCCCGGCCTGAACCCAAGCCCAATCTAGTCCCAATTATGGAGCCCAAATTAGGCCCGATTATGAAGCTTTTTATTGGATTGGTTGAGTCTTAATTTAGTTTTAGTTTATACAAAATTGAATCCATGCATTTATTACCTATGCAAACAATAATTTATATATACTTTAATTTAGTCTAAACAAATAATCTATATGTCTAAGCAAATTTTGTAAAATTAATTATCAAATTTGGATCAAAATCAGGTCAGCCCAATGGGTTTTGGGCCGGACTCAGGCTTGGGCTTGGGTTGAGCTTATGCCTGAGTTTGATAAAAATTTTGGCCTTGGCCCAGCCTAAAATCCGAGAAAGAAAAAAAGAAATTGGATTGAGCTTATGCCTGAGTTCTAGCCTGATCTGACCCCGTCCACTTTGAGCCCTATCCTGAATTCCTACGAAAGGTATATACGAATGCATCTAAAAATTTATTTATCTTAACAGTACCGGTTGCAGCACAAAAATACAGAAATTCTTGCAGTATTCGATGCAGATGACTATTAAAGTTGCATAATAAGTTTATTTTGTTGGATGAAACTGATCTGGCTATAAATAAAATTGGGAGAGCGACAACACCTAATTAAAACGCATTCTCTATTAAAATTTTGAATAAAAAACATGAAGTTAAAAGAGGCTTCAAATCAAACTGCTGTAAAATAATTTTCATTACCTGTAGTAGCATATTCAGGCGAGATGTATCCTCTCGTCCCTGCCATGTCAGTTGTTTGCATGCTTCTGTCATGATCTACGAGCCTTGCCAGCCCAAAATCACCAAGCTTGGCATTGAACTCTGAATCCAGCATCACGTTGCTTGGCTTCACATCTCTGTGAACCACGGACTGCTCCCATTCTTCATGAAGATAGAGCAACGCTGAGGCCAAACCCAATGCAATCTTGCATCTCTCTGGCCATGGAAGCAATCTTTCCTCGCCGTATAGATGGTAGTCAAGGCTTCTGTT
This sequence comes from Calamus simplicifolius, assembly GCA_900491605.1. NCBI lineage: Eukaryota > Viridiplantae > Streptophyta > Magnoliopsida > Arecales > Arecaceae > Calamus > Calamus simplicifolius. Next base: position 102,539 of record UESW01002091.1, on the reverse strand, counting down.
TGGCATATACTCGTAGACAAGCAACAAGTCACCCTTTTGATGGCAATAGCCAACGAGCTGAACAAGGTTGCGGTGCCTTAACCGGCTTATGATCGTGACTTCTGATACGTATTCCTTGATCCCTTGCTTAGAACCTCTAGAGATCCTCTTGATGGCTACTTCAGGCTGCGAGTCTTGTAATACTCCCTTGTAGACCTCTCCAAATCCTCCCTCCCCGAGCTTCCCCTCCATTGCAAAATTTCTGGTTGCCCTTGCCAACGCACCATAGGAAAATCTTTTGGGCCCATGCCCTCTCTCGAATTCATGATCGATGGATAATTCGAGAGCCATCTCATCGTCTTCTTCTAGCCCTCCATTGGTTTTGTTACGCCACATTAGAAACCACACCGAACCCAACATGCACGGCAGGCCGATACCAAGGACTAACCCCAACACCAACGCCGTCTTGCTCTTTGTCGGAGGACTGGGAGAACTCAAATCGGAGGAACTGAAATTCCAGGAATAGATGCTATGTGTCTCGTCGGCAAATCCTGTCGCAGAGGAGAAACCAACGGCTACCTCCTCTGGCAGGTACTTCCTCAAGTCCACGACGTAATACAGGCTCCAATTCCACTGAGGATCTGAAGCGTTGCTGAGGAAGACGCTCAAATTTTGGGTAACAGCGTTGTAACTCACAGTTGCTAGGAATTGCACATTATCTGTAATGCTAGCGTTCAAGTCCACGTGCGTTCTGGAAAAGATCGACCAAATGTCGATGCCCACATGGTCGGAGCTCGAATCGTTGTACCTAGTGTTGTTGTGACTATCAAATTCGACAGCCACGATCGTATTGTTGTATACATTTTTGCCGTCATCGTTAAATAGTCCGAGAGTTCCACCGAATGCATTCGTTGGTTTCTCAAAAGGGAAAGGTGAGAGGAAGAAAGCAATTCCATCGGCACTTGCATGTTGTCCGAAGATGTTGATAACGAATCTGAAATTTGTTGTGAAGCTGGCAAGCGTTCCTGAAGCTTTGTCCCAGAGATGCACCGGTTTAGAATATGTGGCACTTCCAGAACTATATATAGTTCTGATCCATCGGGACCTTGGTGAGCTGGACGCAGCTGCCGTTAAAAGAGGCATCGCCTCTGAAGTTTAAGTTTGTAGCGTTCAAATCATTGCCAGAGAGGTTGAAGGAGAGTGGGCTTGCAAGGGGGATCAAGATGGATAACTGCAGCTGAAAGAGGAGATTAACTATGATATACAGAGATCTAAAGTTGCAGAGAGCCATTGCTCGCTTGGGAAGGATTAATGGAAGCTTAATTTTGACAAATTGGATTTTTTAGTGGTAGAAGGAAGGGCAAGGGAGCAGTTAAATAATAATAAAGGGATGGTCGGGAATTAAGCATTCGAAGAGGTCAGATATGTGCTTAGAATTAAATTGGGTGGGGTCTTTCCCGTAAAAAATGTCTAGCGTTCACACGGGCTGTCTTTTCATAACTTAATTTTTCTTTAAAATTAATTGAACCGATTGGTACCAGCAAATATTCACGAGCATTATATCAATTCAAAAATATCATTACCAAATAAATTTTTTTATTGATTTGTATGGATCTCTATACTGATCCACTTGAAAATGGTATTGTTTTGCATAGAAATTTGATTGGGACCTCTTTGAACTGTGACAATTAGGTCCTCGCACACGGTAAGACCCGGTATTACGATGGCAGATTTTTGTCGTTGTAGCTCAGCTATGTCAAAGAATAAAATGGAGGCCTGATAGCAATCGGACGCGTCAAGACCAATTGACCGAGCAATATCCTTTCAAAATTTTTAAAAAAAAAAATCTCCGCAAGAGTGTTGCTTTCTGGCACCACTCCGATGGTATCTCCTACCCCCAATGAACTGGTGGGTGACCGTTTTACTTATCGAAAAGTCAGCCATAAGGTTTTTTTTTTTTTCTTATCTCTCTCGCAGCCTCAATTTCTTTTTACCATGCAAGGGAAGATTCATCCACCGTTGGACCCCAAGAAGGTTAATCCTCTTTCGAAAAGTGCATGAATTTTTGTAATATGTTCATCCTAATATACATAAAGCAAAAATAAAGTTTCAAAAAAAAAATTAGAATAAATTCAAATTCATGATATTTCACATCAAAAAAAAATTAGAATAAATTCAAATTCATGATATTTCACATCAAAGTAGAGATCATATAAAAATATTATAAGTAATTTAATAAACATATATATCTTAATCTTAATAATCTTATAAAAAATTATAAATAAAATCAGCCCATAATTTAAGGATAACTTTTTTATATTTTTATATTTTTTCATTTTACTCTCATAATAAATCATATTATGTGAGTTAGAATCTAGTAAGAGTTACGAATCTATTTCTTTATATTAATTTTTTATTTACTTCTATAGTTTTCTGTAGAAAATTGGTATTCTAATGGAAATAAGAAATTAATTGCCTTTTAAAATTTAACATTCTATGAAAAAGTAGAAAACCTATAGGCTTTTGAAAAATGAGAAAAAACTCTTTAAGCAAAATACTTTCCTTTTTCATTGATATCTTTGGTAATTACAAAGTCCGACTTGAAATCGGTTATAAAAACAAAAGGAAAATGATACAAAAAGAGTTCCTAATTTAGGGTCTGCCAGGCCCCGACTCTCCGCCAACCACGTCCCCGTCCGACCCTTCGTCATCCAGGTCCCCAGGCTGGATGGCTTCAAGATCGAAGTTACTAATTCCAAAGACCTCGGACACCTTCGCCTTGCATTGGTTGAAGCCTTGTGCATAAGCATCGATGCTGGCCTCGGTCACTTCCTACTCAAACTCTGGCGACCCTCGAAACTCAGCGACGGCATTTTGAGCCCGGGCCTTGGCTTCCCGGACTCGTGCTTCAGCTCTTCAAGCCCGGCTCTCAGCCTCTTCAGCTCAGGCCCTGGCATCCCACGCTTGGGCCATAGCTTTGGCCCGCCTTTGTTCTACCTCGCATGCCATCATCTCAGCTGTGGCGGCCCTCCCCAAAGCGGCCTGAGTCTCGACCGCCGCCGCATCAGCCCGGTCCTTGGCATCCTTAAGCTGGCGGGCCATCTCCTCCATCCTCTCTTCGGCCGACTCTAGCTTGGCCAAGACTACAGCCAGCTTGGCCTCGGGTGCAAAGGCTCAGTCGTGCTCAATCGCTGCCTTGCTTTCTGCCTCCTTGAACCGGGCCTGCCACTCATCCCGATCGACTTTGGCTGCGAGGAGTTTGCCGCCCAAGTCATTCTCCCGGGCCTTGGCCTCCTCCAGTTTTTGGATGAACTTCTCGGTTAGTTCATTGCATCGACCCCGAAACTTCTCCATCCTCTCTTGGAAGTGTACGGCCGAGTCGCACGTCCGAATCATTGAGTCGCGGAGGGCGAGGACTCCATTGGCTATCTGCACAAATCGACTCGTCAGCTATGTATCATATCAAGTAAGCATGAAAGAAAATGTAAATGAAAGTTACCTGGAGCACTGACACGTAAGTCATGTCAAGGACCCCGGCGACGGTCTGTTGATGCAGCTGCGCGCAGAATGGCGGCAGTTGCAACCTCCCCAGCAGGCGCTCTGCCTGCTCGGCATCCTCCATGGAAGAAAGCCTCGGCGCCAGTCGTGGGGGTCACCCCGGCGCCTTCCTGACCGCTCGCCTAATTGTAGATTGTGTGGTTGGCAGCGGCGAGTCCTCCAGCTCGACCCCGCCTTTGCCTACCAGCTCTGCCTCGGCATCTCCCGCCGCTGTCGTCGCCTCCCCTCTCCGGTCATCGGGGGGTCTCTTCCATCTCCGGCTCGGGAGGAGCCGGAGGTCCGCCCTCATTTCCTACCTGCCCCGCCTCGACAGGTTCCGTGGTGGCGAACATCCTGGCCTCGGGATCCAGCTCCACTATTGTTGGCTCATCGTGGTCGGGGCCTCTCCCTCGGCATCAATAGGTGGGGCCATCTTTCGGTGTCCTCCTACTCGGCTCCTCCGCGGGAGCCGCCGCTGCTGTTGAAGGCACATTTGCAGGAATCTCTGAGGCCTGGGCCGGCTCGACTTGGGCCTTGCTTCATGCCCTATTCGCCAGCCTCACCTCCTTGCCGGCCTCCTGCCTTCTTTTGCATAAGGCCCCTTCAGCTTCTCGGCGGACACCTTCATCGCTGCACAGAATCAACAGTCAGTAAAAGAAAGCACCAAGCTGGGGACGAGAAGGATGGGTCCCGCGCTCACCAACCATCGGAGCTAGCTCAGCCTCATAGAGATTCTCCTCGGCTAGTAACTCTTTGTAGGAGGGGATTTCGGAGGACGTCAAGTGGTCGAAGAGCTCTTGAGCCCTCTCGTCCATGGCAGAATTTTTGTTGGGGCCGATGTTGGGTTCTCTCCAATCTGCCCTCACTCCTTCCACGTAGGCATACAAAAAGCGGGACTTCCATCCCTTGACCTTGGAGGGGAGATGAAGGGATAGGGCCCGGCCTAGCCTGGAAGTGAAAACCCACCATGCATCCTCGCTGTGGTGGCGGAGCTTGTAGAGGGCTTAGAATAAAGAAAGCCTATCCTCTGAGCCCTGGAAAAAAGCTAAGGACGATGAACGCGCAAATGATCCGAATTGAGTTCGGAGTCAACTGCGCAGGAACTAACCTATATCTATCTAGCAGATTTAAAAAGAAAGGATGGAAGGGAAGGCGCAGTCCGCACCTGAAGAACTCCTCGTATAGAGCAACCCGATTGGGTAGGTCAGAGGTTACTCTGTCCTCGGGTCCTGGCATGAACAACCGGATGAAGCTAGGGACCCTGTACCTACTCCTAAGGCCTTCTATCTCCTCGAAGGTCATGGTGGAAGCCACCCCCGCCGGCCCTGCCAAATTGGAGCTGGCTGCTGGAGGAGGGGCCGGATGAGCAGAGGGTGAAGGATCTGCCCTAACCGGAGACTCTCGATGGGATGGCTGAGCACTGGTCGCCGAGCGGTCACGGATGGTGATTCCTCTGACCGGCCGGGGCACGCGGCAGACCAGAGGGGCATTATCATCATCATCGGAAGAGCGAGGGGAGCTCACCATAGGTCTCTTACCTTCCCTAATGGCACAGCGATCCATGGGTTTTAAGGAAGGAAACAAAAAGGGGGTACTGACCTGGTGTTAAGGAGGAAGACGAAGACTGAAGGTTTCGGGCTTCAAGGACTCAGAGCTCAGAGGAGGAAGAACAGCGAAGAAGACAGTGATAGCATAAAGGCTTCCATCGGGCACGAGGGACGGTTTTATACCATGATTTTGAATGCCTCACCCGATGCCTCGCCATGTGGACTTCTGCCATTGCACAAAATGCCCAGCTGTCAATGATCCCGCCAGCTCTCAGTGTGCAACGCCTCGATTCTGCCTAGAAAGTGGGATTTCCGACCAATGATAGGACATGGAAGCGAGAAAGTAATGATGGCGCCCATCTTTTTCCCATCCTCAAGAAGCACTCTCTCGGTGCACTCGGTGCTGACATCATCCCTCACTTTTTCACTTGATTATGGAAGATTTTCGAAGCGACATTGCTTTGGGAGAACACGCGCACTTCCAGCAATTAAAGGCGCACGAGAGCTAGCAATTATTTCTAATTTTTGCGCTCCTTTCGCCCAAGGGTCAGCATACGCGTGGCCCCTTGCACTTAGGAGCAGGGAGGCATCTGTTGTGGCCGATGGTGCCACGTGATCAATAACGGCAAAGTTGGCAGACGGCGTAAGCAAAAGCTGGTGGACGCGGCTCTTCCAAGTCGGCCCTAGCGGCCTCAGCTCTTCCAAGTCAGCCCCAACTCTTCCAAGTCGGCCCCCAGCGGCTTCTGGCAGGTCCACCTACCATCCAGCCTGCACCACCTGACACAGTTAGGTCCACCTATCATCTGACCCATGCAACCTGACACAGCCATGCCCACCTACCGTCTGACCCACGCCGTTGATGGGACCTGGCCCATCAACCGCCAAGCCCATGCGCTCGATGGGACAGGGCCCACCAACCAGTTTTCATTCACATAATAGCCATTATCCCCGCAGACATTCATTTTCATGGAATTCCACGTGGCTGACTCCCATGCGGATACTCAAGGCCTATAAAACGGTAAGAGGACTCAATATCAAGGTACGTGAGCACAAGTATTCACACGCTCATACCCACATTCACTTAGACATTTTCACTCTATGGGGAAAATACCTCGAACCATGGGATCTTTCTTTCCTAGGAAGTTTCTTTCCTATGATCTCGATCGCTGATTTGACCATCGAAGGGTCCTTGCCGAAGCTCCTTTCGGCAGTGGGACTTCTTGCAGACCGCTCATTCCGAAGAAGGCTACATCAGCAGACGGAACTTCTCTCTCCGACGTCTAGCTCTAGTGATCCAGCGTCAACAACCATTGCCAAATAATTTTTGTATTAATTTGTATGGATCTCTCTAAACGAATAATTGGCATTATTTTGCACAAACAATTTGATCGGGACCTATCGGGCCTGTGACGGTTTGGTCCTCGCACAAGATAGGACCCGGTATTATGGCAGATTTTTGTCGCTGTAGCTGAGCGCATGAAAGAAAAAAATGGAGGCCTGATCGCAACAAGGCGCGTCAAGACCAACTGACCGAGCAACATCCTTTCAAAATTAAAGAAATAATATCTCCGCAAAGGGTATTGACCACTCCGATGACATCTCCTACAACGCGGTGGGTGACAATCTTACCTATTGAAAAGACAGCCATAAGGGTTTTCCTTTTTTTTCTTTTTTCATCTCTCTCTCTCTCTCTCTCTCTCTCTCTCTCGGCCTCAATTGGACCCGAAGCAAGGTCATGAAGAAGGCTAATCCTCTTTGAAAAGAGCATGAATTTTTGTAATATATTCATCTCAATATACATAAAACAAAACTAAAGTTTCATAAAAATTTTAGAATAAATTCATGTTCATGATATTCCACATCAAATTAAGTGTTCATCACCTTGAATCATCCAAATTAGAGGTCATATAAAAAAAATTTATAAACAATTTAATAAATATATCTTAATCTTAATGATCTTATAAAAAAATATGAAAATATCAGCTCATAATTTAAGGAAAACTTTTTTACATTTTTATTTGATTTTTTTATTTTTCTCCCATAAAAAAATCATATTATGTGAGTTAGAATCGAGTAAGAGCTGGGAATTTATTTTTATATATTTATTATATATTTATTTCTATAGTTTTTTAAAAAAATTAATATTCTAATGAAAATAATAAATTAATTAACTTTCAAATTTTGAGATGTAGAAAACCTATAGGCTTTAGGATAACTCTCCAATAGAATTTAATTGAAATCTTTTGATATCAAAAAAAGTAATTAAAGATGATGCTTCACTTCTATGAAAATTGAAGTTTAATAACCTTCAATCTTAGCAAGGAACAAAATTAAAAGATTAGTCATTTGTCTGTAATTATGAGCAATTTCATCAAAAAGATTATATGAACCTCTATTTTTAATTTTTGATTATTATATGCATATGTTTTATTAAAAATTCATGTTTAACATTATTTATTTAACAATAATGAATGAAAGGATATAAATATAAATGAAAGGATGGTAGTATATCTTATATTTTATTTTTTACAAAAAAAATACAAAAATATCATACCAAATAATTTTTTATTAATTTGTATGAATTTCTCTAAACGAATGATTGGCATTGTTTTACATCAAAAACCTGATCGGGAACTATATGGCCTCGGACGATTAGGTCCCGCAACCATCAGGATCTTTCTTTCCGCTTCTTTCTGTGACCTCGATCGCTTATTTGATCATCGAAGGGTCCTTGTCAGAGCTCCTTCTGACAGTGAGACTTCTTGCAGGTCGCTCATTCTGAAAAGGGCTACATAGACGAAACTTCTCTCTCCGACGTCTAGTTCTAGTGATCGAGCGTCAACAACCATTGCCAAATAAATTTTTTTATTAATTTGTATGGATCACTCTAAACGAATAATTGGCATTATTTTGCGCGAACAATTTGTCGCTGTAGCTAAGCTGCGTGAAAGAATAAAACGAAGGCCTGATCGCAACAGGGCGCGTCAAGATTGACCGAGCAACATCCTTTCAAAATTAAAGAAATAAAATCTCCGTGACATCTCCTGCAACAATGAAGCGGTGGGGGACCATTTACCTATTGAAAAGACAGCCATAAGGGTTTTCGTTTTTTTTCATCTCTCTCTCAGCCTCAATTGGACCCGAGCAAGGTCACGAAGAAGGCTAATCCTCTTTCGGAAAGAGCATGGATTTTTGTAATATATCATCCCAATATAATAAAACAAAATTAAAGTTTCATAAAAATTTTAGAATAAATTCATGTTCATGATATTCCACATCAAATTAAATTTTCATCACCTTGAATCATCCAAATTAGAGGTCATATAAAAAAATTATAAACAATTTAATAAATATATCTTAATCTTAATGATCTTATAAAAAAATATGAAAAAATCAGCTCATAATTTAAGGAAAACTTTTTCACATTTTATTTGATTTTTTATTTTTCTCCATAAAAAATCAGATTATGTGAGTTAGAATCGAGTAAGAGCTAGAAATTTATTTTTATATATTTATTTTATATTTATTTCTATAGTTTTCTTTAAAAATTGATATTCTAATGAAAATAATAAATTAATTAACTTTCAAAATTTGAGGTGTAGAAAACCTATAGGCTTTAGGAGAATCTCCATCAATAGAATTTAATTGAAATCTTTTGATATCAAAAAAAGTAATCTAAAGATGATGCTTCACTTCTATGAAATTTGAAGTTTAATAACCTTCAATCTTAGAAAGGAACAAAATTAAAAGATTAGTCATTTGCCTGAAATTATGAGCAATTTCATCAAAAAGATTATATGTACCTCTATTTTTAATTTTTTATTATTATATGCACATGTTTTATTAAAAATTCATGTTTAGCATTATTTATTTAACAATAATAAATGAAAGGATATAATATAAATGAAAGGATAGGTCACCGCACATGCAAAAAAAAATACAAAAATATCATTACCAAATATTTTTTTAATTAATTTGTATGGATTTCTCTAAACGAATGATTGGCATTGTTTTGCATTGAAAACCTGATCAGGACCTATATGGCATGGGACGATTAGGTCCCCGCACATGGTAAGACCCGGTATTCTAATAGACTTTTGTTGTTGTAGCTAAGCAATGTGAAAGAATAAAATGGAGGCCTGATCATAACAGGGTGCATCAAGACTAAGAAAATTCTTTCTGCACTGCGCGGGATGCAGAAAGAGGTGCAATGTGCATGCATGTGACCAGTGCATAATGCGAATAAAACAGAAATATTTTTAGCACATGTGCTAGTGAATCAATCATCGCGCACAATACGTGCTTTGTGCATCGTGCGCGATGTACAAAGACATCCTACCACAATAAAGTGGTGGAGGACTATCTTACCTGGTAGAAAAGTCAGTCATAAGTTTTTTTTTTTTCTTCTCTCTCTCTCTCTCTCTCAGCCTCAATTTCTTTTGACTGATGCAAGGAAGATTCATACACCATTGGACCGAAGCAAGGTCATGAAGAAGGCTAATACTCTTTTGGAAAGTGCGTGGATTTTTGTAATATATCCATCTCAATATACATAAAACAAAAATAAAGTTTCATAAAAAATTTAGGATAAATTCACATTCATGATATTTCACATCAAGTTAAATTTTCATCACATCTTAAATCATCCAAATTGGATATCATATAAAGAAATTATAAGTAATTTAATTAACATATCTTAATCTTAATGATCTTATAGAAAATTATAAAAAAATCAGTCCATAATTTAAGGATAACTTTGGGGTTGATTAAAATCATCTCAAATAACATTGTTTGACCAATTTAGTGTCAACTAGTTATATTGATAGATCAATTTAAGTCTTGGGTTCAATTAGTGGATCCAATTGCTAACAATTATATTATATTCAATCTTTGGACTCTTCTAGAAGGTTTGATCGCTAATGATCGATCAAATGCAAAATCCTAGCTCAATCACTTGATTCAATTCACAGCCTTTCATCCTACATCGAGTTCAATTAATTAAGGTATCTAGCTGATCTCCCAAACTAGATCCAATTATAATTATCGCCAATTAAGTTAAATTTAATTTAAATGGGTTCAAACCATATTTAGATTGAGTTCTCAAGTACCTATGTTAAGTTTCGTTATATGGTTAAAAAGAAAAGAAGAGAATGGTTAAACGCAAAATTAAGATGATTGAGTTTGTTAAGATGATGGATCTAGAATAAGAGATATCATGGGTTTGAAACCTGATGACGCTCAATCACCTCTCCTGAATGTCGGGAACGGAGGCTCTTCTTCACCAGTTACCTACAGAAAAGTCCCAGGACCGGAGGGGGGTCTCCGGTGGGACCCTCCGATGCTCAAGTTAGCAACTGAGGTCACAGCAGAGAAGGAGCTCGAGAGAGCTCTTGGAAAAGGGAGAGATCTCAGAAGGACCGAAATTTTCCTCTAAGTATTAGAGTATCAAGTGTGTAAACTTACGTTACCTGGTTCTCGAAGTGATTTACCCTTTTATAGGGGTTGACGCTGGCACGATCACATGGGTTTTCGTGAAGTCAGAATGTCTGCTAAGCCCTTGCGTGAATCTAGGCTGGTTGGTGGGCTACGTTCCATCAGTTGTTGGGTAGGTGAGTTCTGTCCCAACACCAGTGTTGCCAGTGGGTTGCTGGATCTGGCGCTGTCAGGCGGCGCGCATCAGAAAGGTGGCGCCCTGAACTGATAGGGCCATGCTGGGGATGATCTGGCGGGACTGAGAAATCCCGACTTATCAGGGCCGAGCCGGATCGACCCGAGATGACTGGGACCAATCCCGCTAGCAAGGCAGTACTGGGGCGGGGCCGAATCGACGGACTTAGAGGCATCGGGGCCGAGTCGGGCCGGCCAGGGGTGGCCTTGGCCGACTCAGCCGACTGGAGATGCCGGGGCCGAGTCGGGCTGGCCGGGGATGGCCTTGGCCGACTCGGCGGAATTGGAGATGCTGGGGCCGAGTCGGGCTGGTTGGGGATGGCCTTGGCCGACTCGGCGGAACTGGAGACGCCGGGGCCGAGTCGGGCCGGCCGAGGATGGCCTTGGCCGACTCAGCGAAACTGGAGACGCCGGGGCCGAGTCGGGCCGACCGGGGATGGCCTTGGCCGACTCGGCGGAACTGGAGACGCCGGGGCCGAGTCGGGCTGGCCGGGGATGGCCTTGGCCGACTCGGTGGAACTGGAGACGCCGGGGCCGAGTCGGGCCGGCTGGGGATGGCCTTGGCCGACTCGACGGAACTGGAGACACCGGGACCGAGTCGGGCTGGCCGGGGATGGCCTTGGCCGACTCGGTGGAATTGGAGACGCCGGGGCTGAGTCGGGCCGACCGGGGATGGCCTTGGCCGACTCGGCAGAACTGGAGATGTCGGGGCCGAGTCGGGCCGGCCGGGATGGCCTTGGCCGACTCGGCGAAACTGGAGACGCCGGGGCCGAGTCGGGCTGGCCGGGGATGGCCTTGGCTGACTCGCTTGGAGAAGTAGGGGGCCGGCTAGGAAGATACCGGGCCGCCTGGGAAGATGTCGGGGCCGGCTGGGAGGTGCCGGGGCCGGCTAGCTTGGGGACGTAGTGGGCCGGCTAGGAAGATGTCGAGGCCGACTGGAAGGTGCTGGGGCTGCCTAGCTTGGAGGTGCCGGCCTTGGATGTGCCGGCCTTGGAGGTGCGGCCTTTGGGGCCGTCAGTCTTGGAGGCGTCGGCCTTTGGGGCCGTCGATCTTGGAGGCGTCGGTCATGGAGCCGTCAGCCTTGGAGGCGTCGGCCTTTGGGGCCGTCGGCCTTGGAGGTGTTGGCCTTTGGGGCCGTCAGCCTTGGAGTCGTCGGTCTTGGAGCCGTCGGCCTTTGGGGCCGTCGACCTTGTAGGTGTTGGCCTTGGAGGGTCGGCCTTTGAGGCCGTCGGCCTTGGAGCCGTCGGTCATGGAGCCATCGGCCTTGGAGGTGTCGGCCTTTGGGGCCATCGGTCTTGGAGGTGTCGGCCTTTGGGGCCGTCGGCCTTGGAGCCATCGGTCATGGAGCCGTCGACCTTGGAGGTGTCGGCCTTTGGGGCCGTCGGCCTTGGAGCTGTCGGTCATGGAGCCATCGGCCTTGGAGGTGTCGGCCTTTGGGGCTATCGGCCTTGGAGCTGTCGGCCTTGGGGCCGTCGGTCATGGAGCTGTCCAAAAATTTTTATTTTTCATAGGGTCAACTGGCCCCATCAAAACCCACTCTTCCTTAAAAGACATTTAATATTTTTATAAGACATATGGAGGGTCATACAAATTGATGTATGCCGTGATTCGATGACCACAAACAGATGTATCCACAATGTATGCTATGATTCCATGACCAGGAATCATCAAGGAGAAAATCACCTAGATTTTATTTTTCCTCTTTTCCTCATGCCTTGGATCATGCTCTCCAGAACAAACGCAACTTCAACATCACACTCTGTCGCAGCCTCCACCTTTAAATTTAACCCCTCCCCTCTCCTATGCAAAAGGGTGGAGATCCGATAAAAAAAACCTCTCCAATTTCCAATCCCTCCTTAAATATAAAAAATAATGAAAAAAAATTGCAAGGCTTCCCTAAACCTTGTGATTCCAAAAAAAAAAAAAAAAAAACCCTCATAGAAACCTTCCTGCTATTAGTATTTTTTTCACAAAAGGCCTTATCTTCTTCACCAAAAAGACTCATCCTATCTGTCCATCAGCAAATCTGCTACCCTCTCTAACGTTTAAATCAAATAGAACCTCGCTAAAGTCCTTTCTTATATCCTTTAAAGTCCATTTGGAGCTTCCATAGAAGTTGCTCAAGCTCAAAATCAGAAGTAATTTATGATCAAGCCTGATGGAGCTAAATCAAGCTCAAATCAAGTGGTGATTGAGTCAATCAAACCATATCAAGCCAAATCGGTCCAAATCGGGTTCAAATCAAGCTTGAGTGGAGCCCAAAATAAGCCAAATTGAGCTGATCGAGCTAGATCAAAAGGTGATCAAGCCCAAAACAAGCCCGATCGAGCCAAATTAAGCGATGATTGAGTAGATCGAGCCAAATCAAGCGTTGATCAAGTAGATCGAGCCAAATCAAACAGCAACGAACTAGATCAAACAGTGCCCGAACTAGATCATATAGCGATCAAGCTAGATTGAGTTCAAATCAAGCTCGATTGAGTTCAAATCAAGCTCGATTGAGTCAAATCAAGCTCGATTGAGTCAAATCGAGCCAAATCAAGCAGTGGTCAAGCTAGATTAAGTTCAAATAAAGCCTAATCAAGTCAAATTGAGCCAGATCGAGCCAAATCTAACCCAAGACAAGACAAAGGAGAGCCTTGCTCCTATAATGGGTCAAATTTGATTGAGATCAAATACAAGTCAATTCAAAAAGGAGCATTATTCCTAGATTGGCCTTGCCGGCACCCCTTCTAGCCGACAACGCAGATGGTCTGTGCAATTCGAGTAAAGTTCTACTAGCCTTTATGTTAAGCACCATAAAGTATAAGTAAACTCCATTCAATTGGCACATATTACCAAAGCAAACACTGATCCTATTAAAAACTTTTTTAACCTGCTCATCATATATATATATATTCACCATCACAATATAACTAAAGCTTGATCAGCTTGACCTATTGGACAAAAAAAAAAAAAAAAGTGCTAAACTCAACCGAATAACTCTGCATTTTACTCACTAGATTGACTCAAGTGATATTCAGTCCAAAGGGTAGCTAGAGATGGAAATGGGACCTTGCTGAAAATAGCAAAATTTTCAACCATAGAGCGACTCCAAGGAATTGAAGAGTGTTGGAATACTTTCTAAATTTCCTCTATCTATCTATTTAATCCCTTTCCCTAACTAAACACAGCCATCACCTTCCTATTTCAAGTAACTAGTCTTTCCTTTATTCCTTTGTTTCACACTATCATTGGTAGTTGATATCCTTAAGTCAACCACCTCAAGTGTCTTACCTCTAGATCCTTGTTGGACATATGACATAATTGCACATCCAATAAGGGATGACCCTATAGAACAAATAAAGCCTATTTTATAAATTTTCATAATAAGCTATAATATCATCTTTAATTATAAACTAAATAACTTGTTAAAATAATAAATTTTTTTTTCAATTATGAGTTTCTTTATTTAGTTGGTATCAAAATTACTTCTAGTTACTTGAATCCAAATTATAGCTTGATAATAAGCATAATGTGGCTCTGAAAAGATAAGTAGAATGTTGTATAAGCATGATAGTTGGATAAGAATTCCTCCATGCATACACACATGCATCAATAATTATAAATATTTACAAATAAATAATCATGATAGGTAAAAATGGTATAAGCATGATAGCTGGGTATAATCAAAATATAATATTTACAAATCTTTAACAATACAATCATAAAATGTAATCCTCAAGATATATACACGCATTCCAATATACTTAATACATATATCTTCATATCTGTACTTAATAGAACTTGTCATGCCACATTAATCACCATCCCATAATACTTTTCAAGTACAATTCATTTTGGTTATTTTTAAAATTATGATCCAGTTTGACTGATCAAATATGTTTAATTAAAACCAAGTAATCTCTTTGGCTTTAGACTAGCTATGATGATATTCTTTTTTTTTTTTTTTGGTACAAACGGGCGATCACACTAATCTAGCGCGAGTCAGCCCAGATAGATCAGAGTACAAAAATTTGCTACAAAGGAGCAGGGCAGGGGTCACCCGGCGTCAAAATCCATGGACCAAAAGCAGAGCCACTGAAGCAGCAATCCACACTACAAGAAATGTCAAAATAGTGACAAAAATTAGTGATGGAAATTTTCGTCACTAAATTGTGACGGTTTAGTAACAAATAGTGACAAAAAATTAAAATCAATGACGGATTAGTTTTTTCGTCACTAAACTGTCACTAAATTAGTGACGGACTATTACATCCGTCACTAAATTAGTGATGGACTATTACATCTGTCACTAATCCATAACAAATTAGTGACGGAAGAGCAATTCGTCACTAACTTGGTGATAGATTGCTTTTTCGTCACTAATCCGTCATAAATTAGTGATGAAAAATAATCGTCACTAATTAGTGACGAATTATTTTCCATCACTAATCCATCAAAATTAGTGATGGATGGAAAATCCATCACTAATTTAGTGACGGATTGCTCTTCCGTCACTAATCCATAATAAATTAGTGACGAAAGAGCAATCCGTCACTAAATTAGTGACGGATATTTCTTCCATCACTAATCCATCACTAATTTAGTGACGGATTGGGCAATCCGTTACTAATTTTATGACGGATGAGGCAATCCGTCACTAACTTACTGATGGATTACTTTTTTGTCACTAATCCGTCACAAATTAGTGATGGAAAACAATCATCACTAATTAGTGACGAATTATTTTCCATCACTAATCCATCAAATTAGTAATGGATGAGAAATCCATCATTAAATTAGTGACGGATTGCCCTTTTGTCACTAATTCATCACTAATTAGTGGCGGAAGAGCAATCCATCACTAAATTAGTGATGGATTACCCCATCTGTCACTAATTTAGTGATGGATTGACCTTCCGTCACTAATCCGTCGCTAATTTAGTG
The DNA here is from genome assembly GCA_900491605.1 of Calamus simplicifolius. Classification (NCBI taxonomy): domain Eukaryota; kingdom Viridiplantae; phylum Streptophyta; class Magnoliopsida; order Arecales; family Arecaceae; genus Calamus; species Calamus simplicifolius. The sequence continues at coordinate 86,880 of UESW01002091.1, read as the reverse complement.
AGGGATTATCCTATCCATCTAATTTAGTGATGAAAGAGTAATTCGTCACTAATTTAATGACGAATTTCTTCATCCATCACTAATTTAGTGTTAACCTTCCAACCCGTCTTCCTGTGACGCCATCTCCTCAAACCTCGTCGCCATCGACTCTGCCCTCCGCTTCCTCTCCACCTCCGTCGCCGAGCCCGAGACCCCCAAGCTAGCCCCGACCCCGCCCGCGCCCGCGTCTATGGCATCGCCTCCCGCATCAAGTACCTCGTCGACACCCCCGAGAACATCTGGGGCTGCCTCGACGAGTCAATGCTCCTCGAGGCCTCCGGCCGCTATCTTCGCGCCAAGACCGTCCACGGCCTCGTCACCGCCGGCAGCGGCTCCGTCGATCCCGACGCCCTCGCCAAATTTCCTCTCCTCCGCCACCAGTGGCAGATCGTCAAGAGCTTCAAGGCCCAGATCTCCCAGCGGAGCCGCGAGCGCCTGATGGACCGGGGGCTCACAGTCGCCGCCTACGCCGATGCCCTCGCCGCCGCTGCCATCATCGACGATCTCGATCCCAAACAGGTGCTTGGGATTTTCCTCGACTCCAGGCGATCGTGGATCTCGCAGAAGCTCGCTGGTGCATTCATCGATTCTGATGAATCTTCTTCTTCTTCTGTTCTCTGTGATGCGGTCAGAACCATTAGTGCTAGTCTAGGGCAAGTCGGGGAACTCTTCATTTTTGCGTTGAATGAGATGCCGCTGTTCTACAAGACCGTTCTTGGGTCGCCCCCCGGGACGCAGCTCTTTGGAGCGATTCCGAATCCGGAGGAGGTGAAGCTGTGGAAGTCGCACAGGGAGAAATTGGAGTCAGTGATGGTTTTGCTCGAGACGGGGTTTATCTCCCAGACCTGTTCCTCGTGGTTGAAGAGCTGCTGCAACGAGATATTCGGAGAATTGGCCAATGGAAAGCATCTCGTGGATGCATTCGGAACTGGAGAAGGCCTTGGGTCTGCTGAGAAGCTGGTGCGGGAGGCTCTTGGTGGTCGGGATGGGCTGGAGGAGAGCTTGGAGCAGTGGCTGAGGAGCGTCTTTGGCTCTGAAATTGAGTCACCATGGAACCAGATTCGTGGGATCGTTTTGAAAGATGGAAAGGACATCCTGGAAGATAGTTTGGAAGCGACATTCCTGAAGAGGATGAAGGATATCATTCATTCAGAGTTTGAGAACTTGAACAGAGATATCAACATGAGAAATTCGATCGAGGCTATAGTGGCGGTCACTGGTTCTAGAGAGGAGAATGATTTCCAATCATACTTGAAAAGTCTTATGTTGGTGGTGGGGTTTGGTTTTCAGAGCTCAGCCAAAAGAAAGCAGGAATTTATTATAACTTTAAACCAAGTGCTGATGAGAATGATTTCCAGAGCTGTCTCAATGCATATTTGTTAGACCTACATTTTATTGCTGACATTCTATCTGGGGGCAAAGATTCTACCTCCAGGAATCCTGAAACGAAAGAGGAGTCATCAAAAATTATGATGCAAAAGCCTACTTTTAGACGGAAACAGCCACAACTCCAGCTTGGTTTTGCTAATATGGATCCTGTAATGAATCTGATAAAAAAGTTTTCACAAAGGCTGGATCCAATTGACTGGGCTATGTAAGCTCTTCTATAAATGTTCTTCGAAACAAAAAAGAAAATTGCATGCTCAGGTTTCATACTTGACTGAAATAGTTGCATTTTGGACAAAACTAGCTAAGGAGTGTCAGGATTAACCTTGTTTTCTTGTTCCTAGTTTTGTTATTACATGCTCAAAATGGATTTCTCTACCTGGAAAGCTTTGGCCCAATTTTTAAATAATTTTCATCAGTTTCTTGAGAAGTGAACCAGCTGAGCCTCTGTGCCATAATAGAACATGTGGTTGATTGTATCAAAAATGCCAATTTCTTATGTTGCCTATATGGTTGTACAATTTACTAGTGTTTTCTTATCAACTGGATAATTCTTGTAGTAAAGCTTACTGATGTTTTGTCTTAAATTCTAGAAACTGAGGCAGATGGTCATAGATGAGGTTGACATGTTGTCATTCGAACCAATGCATTCTCGTGATTGTTCACAGGTATGATTAGTTCATTTCTAATGCATTGCATGCAAAGTAGCATACTTCTTTTGGTGTATATTTAATCTACATAATATTATCATAATGGTGTTTGTCCATGCTTATGGAACTATCAATGACATAAGCAAATGTGTGATTATTCACTTTTACGAAACAATAAATGTCCATTGTATGACAATTCCATGGTTGTGTGATTGTTCATTACCGTTAGAAATGAAAATCTTGCTTAAATTAGTAAGCATATGCTGAAGGAAATCTGTATATTGTTAGAAATAACATATAAGGTAATCTACAGTTTGGTCCTCTTTTTATCCTTGATAGATCAAAGGTCATACAAACTGGCATATCTGCTGTTATTTCTTCGTGTGTATTGTATACGATTATATGTTATTACATAGCACAAGAAGAGTACTACTTCATATTGTCCAGTCTATTTTGGCTTATCATGTAGTGCAAAATAAAAGCAAGGGTTCTTATTATCAGGTATGAACAATAACTGGGTAACTTCTCTATCCTTAGAACATTTCAACTTGATGTCCTTTGTATTGCCTTCTAGTAGTTGACAGATCAAATTTTTGTAGGATTTCTGTTGCTCAATGTGATTATTGTCCAGTGCATTCTGGCTTAAACTTTCAGCTACAATGGGTTTTATTTTGTATTTTTTCTTCAGGTGAAGCGTCTAGCATCAATTTATCACTTACGGATGTGACATCGGCAATGAAAAGCGCAGAAGATTGTCTTCATCTAAGCTTAGACATGATAGCCCAACATCTGGTGATGAAACTCTTTCAGCTCCTACATGTCTAGTGATACTTAACACGGAAGTGAGGATTGCTTCAGTAGCTGCAGGTGGACGTCACACACTAGCATTGTTCACTTCAGACTAGAGGGAGCTAGTAAATGGTGTTCAAAGGATTGCTTCAGATGTACATTTCTCAAGTGTAAAGTCCCTAAGGCAGCTGAAGATATCTTAATAATTTGATGTCTAATGTATAAAACATTAGTATTGTTGATGTTACAGATATATTTATCTTATTTTATGAAGTACATTTTTTATTCTTAAATTTAATTTTCATTAGAATGCATTAAATATATTATAATTTAAAATAATTTAAATTTATAAGAATAAAAATTTGATGAAATTTTATTAGGTTATGATGGATTAGTGATGGATTTCTGATAGAAATAATAGTGACGGATTAGTGACGAAAATATTAGTGATTGATTAGTGATGGAACAATAACAAATGATTAATGGATTCTTTCATCACTAATCCGTCACTAAATTATGATGGAATAGTGATGAAAATATTATGACGGAATAGTGACGGAATAATGCGTGATGGATAGTCCATCACTAATCCGTCACAATTTAGTGACGGAAAATATGTTCCGTCATAAATTTTTGATGAAATATTTCGTCACAAATCCATCACTATTATTTTGTGACGGACCTCTTTCCGTCACTAAATTTAGTGACGGCAAAAATGGTGATGATAGATTTTCGTCACTAATCCGTCACTAAACCCAGTTTGTGATGGAATAGTGATGAAAATTTTTGTCACTATTATACTATTTTCTTGTATGGCCAGTCCGCCGCCGAGTTGGCTTCGCGATATATATGACGGGACTGGACGCAATCAATCTCCCGCAGAATAGCCCAAATATCCAACAAAATCGGATTAGAAAAAGCAAGAGGGCAATTCTGCGTCTGGATCCAATGATATTCTTTAATTGCCCCTAACGAGGCAATTAAAAAGTTTGCATTTTTCTGTCTCTAATAGAAGGATTTTAATTTTTATTAATTTTTATTTTAACCACACTCTATTTTCACGTGCCATGAATAATTAGATAAGGAGACCAAAATGATGCTTTCCCATATTAAAGTATGATCTATTTCTAATATCTAAAGTGGCTTCCATAAGGGTGAGCATTAGGCATGAATAGAGGCATCAGAGTTAAGGATCTAGAAGGTTCTAGAAATACCCATGCGGCCAGCCAAGGTAGACAACACAGTGGTTGATTCTTACTTCCCATAATCTGAAAATTAAGGTTTATTCTTCGGGCACCTCTCCAATGCAATACTCTTCATCGAAGAATTCAAATGCCTTGATCCGAATGTTCTGAGACCCACCTGCAGAAATTGATCTCGTGATTATAATATTCAAGTGCCAAGTAGTACCGCTATCTATGAATACACATCCACATTACCACCATAATCCACATGCGGACTGCAAGAAATAAGACTTTCATGCATCCAAGCAACTAAGAAGATTTTTATTTGCCAAAAATATAATTTGATCTAATATGCTAACTCAATTTGCAAATTACCTAGCACACCCTTTTAATTTAAAATTAATATTTGGAATGATAAAATCAAAAAATTAACCTCCTCAACAATTTAGTAAATTAATCAATAATTTGTAATTTTTTTTTCAATTCCAAAATTTAGCTCTACAACCCTAACTTCAATTCTAGCTATTCTATATTCTGACTCATTTATTCAATTAAATAAAATAGGAGACCAAAATTTTATCTGAATGAGCCAGTGAAGACCCCACACTTTGGGCCTATGCTATTATCCACCTATACAAATTATGGAAGCCTAATTAGGAAATGTGCTCAAGAAGAGAGAGTTTTAGTGAATGGAGTTTTTGGACTATAGAACCTCTAATAGGGTGGCCTAAAGGATCTCTACTAGAGCTTTTTTTTGCAAGCAGCCGGAGAAGCAAATGTTTTGATCTATGAAAAACTCTTTGTGCATCGCATGCGGTGATTGATCCGTGCGCATGTATGTTGAGAATATTTTCATCCTTTTCACGACTTGCATGTGGCCATACGCATGTGTGGTGATCCTCGTCCTGCACCGTAGGCGGTGCATAAAGAATTTTCTACTAATCTACCATCCTCGAATGGAGGTGGACTATGGCTAAGGTTTGAAGTGAGCTTGGGCTAGGCTCGGGTTAGGATTCTTTTAACTTTGCATCAGGCCGAAGCTCAAAATCAAGGCTCATATTAATTTCAATAAGGCTCATATTAATTTCAATAAGGCTTGAGTTGATGATTAGCCCAATCTAAGCCTATTCAAAACCTGAGCTTGATCCAAGCATGATTATAGAGCCTAAATTAGGTCCAATGCAGAGCACAAATCAAGCCCAGCTTGGTTGCTCAGTAACTTAATATGGCTTTGAGTCCAAAGTCTAAGTTCCTTTTCTACTCTTTGAAATAATCTTGATGCTGCTGAAATTCATTCTCCGGCTTGGGAGCGGTGCACGTCAGAATCCGGATAGCGCTCTCCTATCCGGATGGACCTACAAGGCAGTCTTTGCACAGAAAGCACAGAGGGTGGTCCCTACGAAAGACCCTCCAATGCCCAAGTCAGTGAAGATTCCTAGCAATCAAATGAGAGGAGAAGGCTCCTGCAGAAAGACGCTGCAATGGTTCCTGCTTAGAGTAGAGGCTTAGAATTACCTTCGAGATCGTACTTAGGGGGTCCTGGGACTTGACATTTATACGTTGCTAAGGAGGTGAACCGTTACCTGATTTTTCGAACATGTTTTAGGGAGTTGACATCCGATAAGGCCAAAATTCCATCGGTTACAGGGATCGGCAGTCAGTTACCTAAATTTTAGGCACATTTTGGGAGGTTGGGAGCTGATACGATTGAAATCTTATTAGTTATGGGATCGGTAACTGATTAGCCTTATCAAGAGTTTGAAACTCCGTTAATCGTGGTCGGAGGGTTGTATTTGGTTCTTATTTTTATTTAAGGAAGTTTGCTATAAGATTTCTATGATCAAAATGGTTCGTCCTCTGAAATATTCGGTGTGGTATGAGGTGGCAATAACACTTAGGCCGAAAGGAGGATCCTCGACTCTCAGCGAAATAGCTTGGCCCTATTGCTCGGCCCTATAGCTTGGAAAGATAGTTCGGCTCTGTAGCTTAGCCTTGTAGCTCGGAGAGATAGCTCGGCTTTATTGCTCGGCCCTATAGATTGGTCAGATAGCTTTGCCATATAGTTCGGCCATATATTCAGCCATATAGTTCGGCCATGCCGAGCTACGGAGATTACGGATGGCGCTGCTTATCTTTTTCTGTAACGAAGAAGGGACCCTCTCTGATTATGGCAGTTTGATAGGGAATACAATAAATATTCCTCTAATAAGATCGCTATTAGTACGGCCAAGCACGCAGTTACGATAAAATCAACAAAAAATACAGAATAATAATAGGAACCAAAATCAAAAAAAAAAAACAGCGAGAGACGAGGATTTTACGTGGTTCACCCAAACTGGGCTACGTCCACGGCGGCACAGGATCTGCAAGGCTTCACTAAGAGTTGAATCAGGTACAAGCCCTCAAAACACACTCTCTCAGAAACTCTTATGATCCTCTCTACAGCACACAGAGGATGTCCTCACAGAGCCTCCTTTTTTTTTTTGCTCAACTTCACCGTTGAAGAAGACACCCCAAGGATCGAAGACTCTCCTCCAATCTAATCCATCCAAAACTGGCTCCACACTTTTGCAACCATGGACTGATTTCCAAAACTGGCTCCACACTTTTGGCAACCATGGACTAATTTGCTGCCTTAAAAATCTCCAACAAATCCTTCCCAAGATCAGATTTGGAAGTTGCAACAAATCCTTCCCAAAATCAGCTTCCTTAGTTGGCCAAATCGAATTCAAAATTCGAATTGGGGCTTCCTCTTGATGAAATTAAGCTCCATCCATAACAATCTCCCACTTGGAGATTAATGACATCAATCTTAGATCTACCTTCTTTCTCTGTGCCGCGCTCTCCTGATCTATCTCTTGGAAAGCTTCACCAAGTTGCAACAGAGACTCAACTTGTCTCTGCTCACAACCTTGGTGAACATATCTGCAGGTTTTTAGCTCCATCAATTTTCTCCAGCTTCAACTGCTCCTCATCCAATGCACTGCGTATGAAATGATACCTAAGCTGAATGTGCTTGGTTCTTGCATGAAATGCTGGATTCCTTGCCAAGTGAACTGTGCTCTGGCTGTCGCTCCATAATGTATTACACTCGTGCTCCTTGCCGAGCTCCTCCATCAACCTCTGTAACCAGATCATCTCTTTACTAGCTTCAGTGATCGCCACATACTCAGCTTCTGTAGTTGACAATGCCACTATCTTCTGCAACTGAGATACCCAGCTCACTGCTGTATCACCGACAGTAAAAACATAACCAGTGGTGCTCCTCCCACTGTCTCTGTCACCAGAGTGATCTGCATCTACAAATCCCTGTACTTGAAGACTATCACCTCCATAGCACAAACTGTAAGTTGATGTACCCTGAGATATCTCAAGATCCACTTCACTGCATTCCAGTGCTCCTTGCCTGGATTCTGCATGTACCTGCTGACTGCTCCCACTGCTTGTGCGATATCCGGTCTTGTGCAAACCATTGCATACATTAGACTTTCCACGGCTGAGGCATATGGAATTCTAATCATCTCATCCCTTGCCTTCTGAGTTGTTGGACACAACTGCTTGCTGAGCTTGAAGTGTGCTGCCAAAGGTGTTGACACTGCCTTTGCATTCTCCATATTGAACCTCTTCAGTACCTTCTCTACATAGTCCTCCTGAGATAGCCACAGCTTCCGTTGCTTCCTATCTCTGTTGATCCTCATGCCAAGAATCTGCTTCGCCTCTCCCAAATCCTTCATTGAGAACTTCTTTGCCATCAGTTTCTTGAGCTCTTCTATCTTCCTCATACTGGAACCTGCTACAAGCATATCGTCCACATACAAGGATAAAATAATGAACTCATTTGTAATGTACCTCTGAAAGTACACACAATGATCTGACTGGCATCTGGTGAAGCCTTTCTCTAGCATGAAACTGTCAAACTTGAGGTACCATTGCCTGCGAGCCTGCTTCAGACCATACAAACTTTTCTTCAATCTGCAGACCATGTCATCCTTTCCCCTGACCTGGAAACCTTCTGGCTGGTGCATGTACAGCTCCTCCTTCAAATCTCCATGAAGAAATGTTGTCTTCACATCTAGCTGCTCTAGATGAAGATCCTCCACTGCTACCATGCTCAGAATCACCCTGATGGATGTCATCTTGACTACTGGGAAAAGATCTCCTGGAAGTCAATTCCCTCTTTCTGTGCATAACCCTTGACAACTAACCTTGCCTTGTATCTCTTGGTACCATCGACCTCATTCTTCATCTTGTACACCCATTTGTTGAACAGAGCTTTCTTGCCAGCGGGTAACTTCACAAGATCCCAAGTCTTGTTTTGCTTTAAAGAGTCCATCTCCTCTTTCATAGCCAACTCCCACTTGACCTTAGCTTCATCCTGCATGGCTTCAACAAAACATTCTGGCTCTCAGAATCTGTGTACAAAACATAATCATTAGCAGAATACCTCTGTGATGGCCTGGTAACCCTCGTGGTCCTCCTCAACTGTGGGGACACCGGCTGAGGTACCGATGTATGCATGTGCTGTCTGTTCCAACCACATCTTCCTCCTCCACATCCTCGGAGTTTCCATCTTCAGTTTGCACTCGGGGAATTTCTCCATCTCTGACAGGATCGAGTTCTATAAACTCTGTTTCTTTTCTTCCACTGCATCCTTCCTGTCTTTGTAAGTATGCTCTTCATCAAATACCACATTCCTGCTTCGAATGATCTTATTGTTCTGGAAATCCCAGAGCTTGTAGCCATACTCATCGCCACCGTATCCAATGAAAACACACTTTGTAGACTTGGAGTCTAACTTACTCCTCTTCTCTTTCTCAATCAGAGAATAAGCAATGCAGCCAAATACTTTAAGAAAAGAAAGTTTTACCTATTTTTCTGTCCAAACCTCCTCTGGAATCCCACCATCCAATGCACTGGATGGACTCCTGTTGATCAAATACACTGCGGTGTCCAGTGCTGCCGCCCAAAAATATGTAGGTAGACCTGAGTCAAACCTCATACTCCTCTCTCTCTCAAGAATGGTCCTGTTCATTCTTTCTGCCACACCATTCTGCTCTGGTGTCCCTGGGACGGTCTTGATCCTTCTGATTCCATGCTCTGCGCAGTAGACATCAAACTCTCTGCTGCAGTATTCACCACCGTTATCTGTCTTGAGACACTTGAGACTTGCTCCAGTCTGGCTTTCACACATGACTCTCCATCTCTTGAAGATGCCAAAGACCTCAGACTTTTCCTTCATAGCAAACACCCAGACTTTCCTGCTGAAATCATCTATAAACGTGACAAAGTACTTATTGCCCGCATATGATGCCACTGGTGCTGGACCCCAGACATCTGAATGAACCAACTCCAGCCTTTCAGTCTTCTTTTGAGTTCTTGCTAACTGAAAACTCACTGCTTTCTGCTTACCATAGATACACTCTTCACAAAACTCTAGATTCACCTTCTTTAGCCCAGGTAGAAGCTCTCTCCTGTGTAGAATATTCAAGTTCTTCTCACTAAGATGACCGAGCCTCCTGTGCCATAATGTAGTCACTGTACCCGTGTCTCCTGCTGCCACTGAAACTAAACTCTCACTGTCTGCCAAGAAGTAGAGAGTGCCTGTCCGCTTCCCTTTGACAACAACCATAGACCCTTTAGTAATTTTCCACTGAGAATTACCAAAAACGGATACATAACCCTCAACATCAAGCTGACTGATAGAAATTAGGTTTTTCTTTAACTCTGGGATGTATCTGACTTGTGCAAGTCTCAATTCTCGCCTGTCACTGGCTTCAGTACAATTGTTCCTCTACCAACAATTCTGCACTGCTGTCCATTGCCAACTGTGACATGACCAAAATCTCCTTGGATAAAATCCAAAAATAGGTGTCTCTTTGAGCTGCAATGGTAAGAAGCCCCTGAGTCTACAAACCACAGATCTGAGTTTGCCCCATCGCCGGCTGACAGGCACACATCCTCAAAATTACGCTCAATAGTACTCACAACATTTGCTTCCTGACCTTCTATCTTGCTCTCTGCACCTTTTTCCTTCTTCTTACCCCAACAATCCTTGCTCATGTGACCTTTCTTCCCGCAGTTCCAACACTTCATGGGAAATCTCCCTTTGGACTTTCCTCTGCTCTTGGACCGGCCTTTCTCTGACTTCTTCCTCTCCTGTGATCTTCCTCTGGTATCCACCATGAGTGCAGTACTTGTAGAAGTCCCACCCACAGCCTTTCTTCTCATCTCATCATTCAATACAACTAACTGCATCATTGAATGTAAGGATACCTGATACCGAGTTGCTGACTGTCATCACAAGATTGTCCCAACTCTCTGGCAAGGAACATAAGAAAAGAAGAGCCCTGAATGAATCATCAAAAGCAACAGAGACCGACTCCAATTGATTAATCATCAGTTGAACTCGTTCAGATGCTCCGTCACTGAACTATTCTCAATCTTCAAATTGAAGAGCTTTTTCATGAGAAATATCTTGTTTGAGGTGAAGGTTTTTCATACAGCTTTGTTAAAGCGGTCATCATATCCACGGTGGTCTTTTCCTTTGCAATATTATACGCCACTTGAGGTGTCAATGACAATCTGATCGTGGCCAGGGCTTTCCTATCCAGAATCATCCAATCTGAGTCGCTCATTGAATCCGGCTTCTTTCCCTCTAATGGAAGGTAAAGATCCTTCTGATATAGGTAGTCCTCAATTTGCATCCTCCACCATCCGAAATTGTGACCATTGAATTTCTCGATTTTGATCTTGTCTTCTGCCATCTCTTTGTTGATTTGTTCGACCATAATAATATGAAGAAAACCAAGCTCTGATACCAATTTGATAGGGAATACAACAAATATTCCTCTAATAAGATCGCTATTAGTACGACCAAGCACACAGTTGCGATAAAATCAACAAAAAACACAGAATAATAATAAGAACCAAAATCAAAAGAAAACCATGAGAGACGAGGATTTTACGTGGTTCACCAAACTGGGCTACCTCCACGGTGGCACAGGATCTGCAAGGCTTCACTAAGAGTTGAATCGGGTACAAGCTCTCAAAACACTCTCTCTCAGAAACTCTTATGATCAGAGAGTTGAATCAGGATCTACAACACACGGAGGATGTCCTCACAAAGCCTTCTTTTTTTTTGCTCAACTTTACTGGTTGAAGAAGACACCCCAAGGATCGAAGACTCTCCTCCAATCTAATCCCATCCCAAAACTGGCTCCACACTTTTGGCAACCATAGACTGATTTCCCTAACTCCATACTTTTGGCAACCATGGACTGATTTCCAAAACTGACTCCACACTTTTGGCAACCATGGACTGATTTGCTGCCTTGAAAATCTTCAACAAATACTTCCCAAGATCAGACTTGGAAGTTACAATAAATCCTCCCCAAAATCAGCTTCCTTAGTTGGCCAAATCAAATTCAAAATTTAAATTCAAACTCCCTCTTCATGAAATTAAGCTCCATCCATAACACAGTTAGCGGGCAGAGCCCACAAGTAAGCTTTACCGACTTTCACATCTGCCCATCTATCGGGGTAACGATTTTGCCCCATATCACATGCCTCCCACTCTCTAGTCCGAAGCATAGGTTTGGGCATAGAAAGTAGAGTCCATGATGGCTCAATTCTATTGGTAGGATTTAAACCAATAGAGGCACGTTATGATGGCCCTATAAATGCTAAGCCATTATTCTATCATTTCTTTTCTAGCTGAACGAGGAGAGTCCCTTTGAATTCTGACAAAGGGTGTCTGGCTAGGTAAAACATGGCCAAATTGAAGATCAAGGCACATGAGCTGATGAACCTTGATTCTGCATGTGTCTTAAGATGAATATCTGTTGCTTTAGTTGGTTAGGCTTCATAGGAAGAAACCATAGCCCTCTTAGTCATGTCGAGGTATGGAGAAATTTTTTTCTCAGTCCTGCCGAGGTATAGGGAGCTCCGATCAACCATGCCGAGGCTTGGAGGATTTTTTTACTTGACCCAGCCAAGGTATGGAGAAAGTTGCTCAACCCTGCAAGGTATGGAGAGAATATTTTACTTGGCCTAGCCAAGGTACAAAGAAAGTTGCTCGGCCCTACCGAGGTACGGAGAGAATATTTTACTTAGCCCAGCTAAGGTTCGGAGAATATTGCTCGGCCCTGCTGATGTATGGAGAAAATTTTACTTGGCTCAGCCAAGGTTCGGAGAAAGTTGCTCGGCCGTACCGAGGTACGAAGAAAATTTTACTTGGCCCTGTGGAGAAAGTTGCTCAGTCCTATCGAGGTACGGAGAAATTTTTTATTTGGCCTTGTCAAGGTTTGAAGAATGTTGCTCAGCCATGCCAAGGTATGAAGAAATTTTTTACTTGGCCCTGCCAAGGTTCGAAGAAAGTTTCTCGGCTGTATCGAGGTATGGAGAAATTTTTTACTTGGTCCTACCAAGGTTTGGAGAAAGTTGCTCGGCTGTATTGAGGTACGGAGAAATTTTTACTTGTCCAGCCAAGGTTTGGAGAATGTTACTCGACCCTGTCGAGGTACGGAGAAATTTTTTACTTGGCCCTGCCAAGGTTCGGAGAAAGGGACCAATAGTTCAAAGATTGGACGAGACCTGCCTTTCATCCACAACTCAAGGAAGATTATTATTCAATAAGAAATATTTGAATCAAAGAGTGAAGTTTTATTACAATGAGCAAAATGGTTAGGTTCGGGCATACTTCACTAGTAATATGTTCGGGGTTTAATCTAGTTCCATATCTTCGAGGTATTGTATCCCTTGAAGGTTCTCATTGCTCGAAGATGATCCGAGTTCCATATCTTGGGAGCATTGTATCCCTTGAAGGTCTTTATTGCTCGAAAGTGATCCGAGTTTCATATCCTGGAGTTACCATATCTCTTTGATGTCCTCATTTGAAGATGTGAACCCCTCGCACTAGACCCTTTCAAACCGGTTCTCCTCTTCGCTTGGCCATACCTGGTAGGATCTCGCGTGGGCAATCATTTTAACAGCACTAGCCGTCAGTAGGTTCGGCATGGGTAATTATCGTTGCAATCCGTCATCCCAAGTAGTAGGAGAGACGGAACTGAAGGATCATGGCCGTTGCGTTGTGTCATGGCGAAAGAATACTGGAGGAAAAGATCGAGCCTGACGGGATCTGGGCAGGCTCCCATCTCCTCCCCTTCGTGGTGCCGGTTTAACTTCTTTAAGGTCAGGCTATCGCGGGAGGTTGGTAGCTTTCAGTGGATTGGGCGGAGGGACCATCGGTAGGACCGGGATGACTATTCCACCAGGAAGCTGCCGAGTGGATGCAGAAGAAAGAGGACTCCATGAAACCTCTCCACCAGTTGTGACAGGGCTTGAACTTGATAGACCAACATGGCAAACTGGTCCTGGGTGACTGAGGCTGCTGGGTGGAGGGACCTCAATCGGTGATGGTTACGAGGGCGTCGTATTGTTTATGGGATCAGATATTTGAAAGGTAGCCTCATCAGGAGCATTTGTGGTTTCTCTCTTATGGTTGGCCATTGAGGAATCGTCGTTCTTGTTAGAAACCTTGTCTTCTTGATTACAAGTTTAATAGGACTTAAGGCCATTCCTCTAGCGCCAATCTGATGCTACTGAAATTTATTCTTCGGCTTAGGGGTGGTGCATGTCAGGATCCGGGTAGCCCTCTCCCGTTCGGATGGACCTGCAAGGCAGTCTTTGTGTAGAAAGCACGGGGTGCTCCTTGCGAAGGCCCTCCAACGCCCAAGTTAGTGGAGATTTTAGGAATCAGATGAGAGGAGAAGTCTCCAGTAGAAAGACACGGCAATGGCTCCTGCTCAAAGCTATAGAGGCTTAGAATTGCCTTCGAAAGCGTACCTGAGGGTTCCTAGGACTTGATATTTGTATTCTGCCGAGGAGGTGAGTAGTTACCTGATTTTCTAGGTAAAAAATGGACCGTATGGCACGGCTCGGTAAAAAAATTCAAATTCGGCACGGCCCGTGACCCATCAAGAAATTGGCCACGGGCCGTGCCAGGCACGGCCCTTCTGGGCCATGCCAAACGGCCTTTCTGGGCCGTTTTGTGGGCCATGCCAATGGGCCACGTGCCATGCTTGGCAGGGCCACGGGCCGTGCTTGGCACGGCCCTTCTGGGCCATTTTGTAGGCCGTGCCATGGCACGGCTGGTGCCTAGGCATGCGTGCGCCTAGGCACTAGCCAGCTGATCAAAGCCATGATCTCGATCGGCGATGATGGATCCGACGATTGCAATCGATCCGATCGAAGACGATCTGACGGTTGCGATCGATCCATGCCATGATTCCGATCGGCGATGATCGATTCGACGGTTGCAATCAATCCGATCGAAGACGATCTGAAGGTTGCGATCAATCCAAGCCATGATCCCGATCGGGGATGATCGATCCGATAGTTGTGATCCATCCGATCGGCGATGATTCGATGGTTGCGATCGATCCAAGCCATGATCCCGATCGACGATAATCGATCGGACCGTTGCGATCAATCCGATCGGAGACGATCCGACGGTTGCGATCGATCCAAGCCATGATCCCGATCGGCGATGATCAATCCAACAGTTGCAATCCATTCGATCAGAGACGATCCATTGATCCGACCATTGCAATGGTGATGATCGATCGGACCATTGCAATCGATCCGATCGAAGACGATCCAACGTTTGCGATCGATCCAAGCCATGATCCCAATCGTAGATCATCGATACGATAGTTGCGATCCATCCGATCAGCGATGATCCGATGGTTGCGATCGATCCAAGCCATGATCCCGATCGGCGATGATCGATCCGACGGTTGCGATCCATCCGATCGGTGATGATCCGATGGTTGCAATCGATCCAAGCCATGATCTTGATCGACGATGATCGATCTAACGGTTGTGATCCATCTGATCGGAGATGATCCGATGGTTGGATCGATCCAAGCCATGATCCCGATCGGTGATGATCGATCGAACCGTTGCAATCGATCCGATCGAAGACGATCCAACGGTTGCGATCGATCCAAGCCATGATCTCGATCGGTGATGATCGATCCAATGATTGCGATCCATCCGATCAAAGATGATCCGATGGTTGCAATCGATCCATGCCATGATCCAGATCGGCGATGATCGATTTATTTGTCTAAAACTAAATTAAGCCAATAACTGGTGACAGGAAATAAATCCTTATAATAAAGTCCACTGAGCTCTACTTATAGAAAATAAAGAGATTCTTAAATTTTTCCTAAGTATAAATTTATTAAAATGTAAACCTAACTTTTGAATCCTAGGTGGAAGGCCTAGCAAAGTGGCATTATAGGTTGGTGTGAGGCTGCCAATTGTTACTTTTACCAAACTCTCTTCTTCTTCTTTTTTTCATTTCTTCCCACATAGCCTCCTCTCTCGCAGCACTTATGTATCATTATTATTCTTTTTTTTTCCTATTGCATTAATATCAGTAATTATAAAATAAAATTTATCAATTCTTAAATTTTAAACTTTAGTCCCATTTTATTTAGAGAAATATTATAGTCATAAAGAGATTACACAAAAGTAATCATACAAACTGACATGGCTTAATGTTGTTTGTCAGATTGTAACGTTACTTTTATTGTAAAGTAGATTTAATAGATCCGATAAAACCACATCAATTTGTATGATTTTTTTTGTATGATTGCTTTGTGGATGTAGTAGTACTCTTTTATTTATCTGTTAAAGAATTAAGTTTGAGGATTCATTAATGCTGTAATCTATTTTTTTTTTCAAATTTAAAGAAAAAAAAGACTAAATTTATGGATTGGTAAATTTAAAGAGTAAAAAGATTAAACAATGTTGTAATCTAATTACCATTCCATAGTTAATTATCTCATGCATACTTATATCTTCAAGGATCTGCACTAGGGCTGAAAATGGATCGGATACGGATCGGATAGTAGTATATCCATATTTGTATCCATATTTTTTTACGAATACGAATACTAAATGAATATTAAAATTCATATCCATATTTATTCTAAATGAATACGAATACGAATCGAATATCAAGCATATCCATATTTGTTATATACGGATACGGATACGAATCGGATATCAAATATATCCATATTTGTTATATACGGATACGAATCGAATATTAAGTATATCCATATTTGTTATAAATGGATACGGATACAAATTGGATATCAAGCATATCCATACTTATTTATCTAGATACGGATATAAATTGAGTACTACTTAAATATTAATTAAATTTAAACAAAATTTAATAATAAAAACCAAATATAATGACATGATCATAAAGAATCTAAGATAATCATAATTATATTCAAGATAATTATAATTACATGCGAGAAAGATAATTATAATTCAAAACTTTTATTGCCTTTGAAAAATCCTAAACATTAAAGAATTCCTCTAAATTGTCGTCAACAACAATCTCATATTGGCTTAGCATCGAAATAAATCCCAAGGCTCCATCACTCTTTTTTTTTTATACAGTCCAATAATTATTAATATTGCTCTTTAAATTCTTTTCATCTAAGCTGATCATTATCATTGATGACATCAATTTCATTATTTCTAGATCTCATCTTTCATTTGCTGTTGCCACTTGAAGAAGTCTTTGGAACCCATGCTTTTCAATATTTATTTTCACTTCTACGTAAAAACACTAAATTTATAGTACTTAAAGCTTTAAAAATTTTATAAATAATTTTTAAAATAAAAAAAATTAGTATACATATCTTTGATATAGCTTTTTTTTCTTATTTTTTTAATGGCCAATTTCCGAGAAGTTCAACGCCCCCGCTCTCGAAAAATGCCTTAAATGAAGCGCTAGCTCCGCTCGCTCCTTCCGCACGCGATCAGCCTCTTCGCCTTCTCTCGTGCATTACATTCCCACGCAGCAACACAGAACGTCCCTTCACATCGCCCGGCCTGATCACATATCATCCTCCACACAACAACGTCCCCACACGAAAATATTCTACCCACCAGCCTTCCTCTGTCACAGCGTCCACCGATTGATAGAAGAGAGAGGCTCTGTTTTGTAGCCTCAAAACAGAGCACCAGAAGGTTAGTAATATCGATAGCCACGGTACACGGTAATACAGAGGCTGTAGCAAAGGGCATCGTAACCGTACAGGTAATATTAACTTTAGTCCCATTTTATTTAGAAGTTGATGGTTTCTCAACACAGTTGATGGTTTCCCATTTATTTACAAGTTCCCTAGCTACAAACTATTATCACTGATATAAATTTTAGTATGTTTGGTGGATTTTCTTTTGTTTGGTTTCCATGAAACAGAGGAACAGAACGAGTAAGAATGCCGATTTGGTAGTAGTCATGGTTTAAGGGCCAAACTTTTTGATTGCTCTGTTTTTTGCGTAGAAGATAATAGTTTAAGGGCCAATCATCTGATTCTATTCTATTTTCATATTTAAAATATAGTTAAGCTATGGACAAAAGTTGGATGAAAAAACCTCGACATACAAAAGAGTACGTCAATGGTGTCAATGACTTTTTGAAGTTTGCATGCGAGAATGGTGCTACAGATTCGCCGATTTGTTGCCCATGTAGAAAATGTGGATTACGTAAGATGTTCATGCCCAACATGGTATATGATCATTTGATTAGCTATGGAATTTCTCAAGGTTACACCATTTGGCATGCTCATGGGGAGAGAATAGGGGAGGCATCTTACCATGCTACTGATGCCCAAATAATAATGAGCAAATAAATGAAGGCTCTGGTGGGATGACAACAATGTTGCATGACGTTTTCCCTATGTTTGATCCTGAAATAGTTGAGGGTGGGCCTGAAATAGGTGTGGATGCTGGAGAAGCTGGAGTGCAAAATGAAAATCGACAAGGTTCTAGCGAAAGAGTTAATAAATTTTACAATATGTTGAAAGATGCTGATGAGCCATTATATGAAGGGTGCACAAAACATACTAAGTTTAGTGCTATCGTACGTCTCTGGAATATGAAGTGTTTGGGTGGATTGAGTAATAGCATATTCACAGAACTACTTGAATTTGTGAATGAGTTGCTCCCACCAGGAGCATCATTGCCAAAAAATACGTACGAGGCGAAGAAGTACATGAATGAGTTAGGTCTTGGATACGAGAAGATCTTAGTTTGTCCCAATGGTTGTATGTTATTTTGGAAGGACAATGAGAATCTGGAAACATGCGTGGTATGCGGAGCATCAAAATGGAAGCAAAAAGAGTCTATGGATGATAGGTCTAGAAAAGGTAAAAGAAGTCCAGCAAAAATATTACGGTGGTTTCCGTTAAAGACAAGGTTGCAAAGGCTTTTTATGTCATCAAAGACTTCTTCACAAATGAAATGGCATGCTATAGGCCGCAATAATGATGGGGTACTAGAGGCATCCAGCAGATTTATAAAATCAACCAACTAGTTATTTTAATTATAATTCTCATAATATTTTACATGTTGTAGTCAAAATGTAATAAAAACAAGGAGTGTCGTAAGAAGCAGGTGGTTGTTCATAGCGGAGGATCAAAAAGTTTAGCAAGATATGCCCATGATGTGGTATTTATTTAATTAATATCTATTTATTGTTGAATATTTGTTAGTTCTTTGTTTTCGATATATGTGTTTAATCTAAAATGTTGGACGTAGAAAAAATCAACAGGGGCAATGCCAAGTCGAGCCCAGTTGTTTGTCAAGACCCATAAGAAAAAGGATGGCACACACTACAATGATGACACGAGGAAGAAAGTGGTATGTTTATTTTCAAATTTATAACTTTTTTAATTTTAAAGGATTTATAAATGAAGAATAATGTGTATTTTTTATTATCTATTACAGGTTGAGATGGAGGAACTTTTAACACAGGACACAAATTCTATAGAAATGGGGTCTGGAGGAACCATGACTTGGGCATCAGATGATGTTTATTCAAAAGTTATGGGCCCAGAACGGCCTGGACGTGTGCGCGGTTTGGGGTTTGGGCCAACCCCTACAAGGCAAACTTGTCAACATTCACTACTGACTTCAAACCAAGAAGATGGTATATCAAAGGAAGAGTTTGAGAAAATGCGGAATGAATTAACTGAATTACGGAACTTAGTAAACACATTTGTGCATGCACAGGTGAGCACCCCACATATGTTTAGTTGATATAAATCAACCTTATATTGAAATTTTTGAACCCTCATTTGAATTTACATTCAGGCTTCAGGACAAAAACGAAAAGAGAATGAAGAGGAAGAGAAAGATGAAGAAGAGGAAAATGTTGAAGAGGAAGAAGATCAAGAGGAAGATGAAGAAGAGGAAGAGAATGAAGAGGACGATGATTGAGGGTCGGGATTATAAGCGAGACTATAATTGAGACTATATTTATGGTATTTGCAATATATTGACATTTGCTCTGTTTTGGTGGTCTTCACAACTTTCCTTAATTGAGACTGTATTAATGGTTATGCCATATATCGACATTTGCTATGTTTTGCTAAGTTGGAATTAGGATGGATTATGAAAGGAGAAGTGCTGGATTATGCATAATTTTTACTACTCTTTTTGGGAGTTACAATCTTAGTATGATGTTTAACATTTCTGCTATTGTACTGCTAAAACTCAAAAGTTCAGTAAATGTGCGATACATTAGTCTCCAAAATATATTATTCATCATAGAACTACATAGCACAAATCTATTGACACAAGGGATCATGTTCCACTCTTGCATGCATACATTATTTCTTTAGGTGCATGATAGGCTAGTGCAAATTTACAATGTAACAGAATTAGAAGTACATTAAAATACAATCTATCACCAGAGCATCAAAAAGCAATCAATTTGATAAAAGGGCACAAACTTCACCATGCATCATAAATAATTCTGTGACAAGTAGCTAATTTCCAAGTTCTTGATGTGACAAAACTTTGTAATTTACAAGAGTTTGCAATGTCACTTGAAGATTACATTGTTAACTTGAAACTGTCAATTACAGATCCTGGAAAGTTTAAACCAGCTCATCAGACCAAAGTCATAACAATACAAAATTGAAAATAGTGTACTGTACAGATTATATTTGAAAAAAATATGATTTAGCTCGATAGGAACGTAGCAGAGATTCTCCACTTCCTATCTACCATCTGCTTGTACAATTGCCAGCACATGCCCTTTATTTTAAATGAATAAAGAATGCTTTAGATAATGATTGGCTGTTCACCTTCAAGCTCAGATATAACAATGAGCGAATCTGACATTTCAAGAAACAGTGGCTCTGACTTGTTGCTTGGATTTATAATCTACCATGGTATGAAAGAGTTTATGGTGAGATCTCAATCATTCTAATAGTGGAATTAAATGGCAGTTATGCGAGATATAATCAATAACCTGCTTGTTTCCCTTTACGTAACCAATGGCAACTTCCCGACGCAAAATTGCCCTTTCAGAAAGCTCTAAAAATGATGGGTTTTCAGCCTCCTTCATGTAGAGATCAATTTCCTGCAGTTCAAGCACCACAATGCATGCGACACAAATGCGATTACTAAAACAATAAAAAATATTTTGTCTACAGCAAGCCTTCATTGTCAAATGATTCCAACTAAATATCTATTATAGAACATAAATTGATAAGACATGCATGAACTCAAACTCAAACTTGAACACGTTGAATCTACAGAACACCTGATTTAAGGATAAAAGAATGGTTTTTGATATATTATAATGTTCTTGTTAAGTATTCAACTTATCAGATAATATTAGCAAAATTAAGAGATGACAGTTTACCTTTACATATATCTCATCCCCCTCGGCATTAAGAATATCTTTCCACACTTCATTCAATTCATGACTTTGTGCCACTGCCATCCAGTAGGGGAATATACTGTCTAAATTAGTTCTTTCATACAGAACCTAATATCTAGAAAGATAACGAAATATATGATTAAGATGAAAAACCTTGAGCTGTTACAAGACTCATTACTTCCTCTGCACCAATGAATGAAAGGGATGGTCTTATTCTTGAAATCTGTGGTAAAGTAAAAGTGTTATTATACCCATGGTGTCCAAAATTTTGAAGTAGTTTAATAAAGGTAGAAAAACAATTACTTGTTTTCCCCGTCTTGTTTCAACAATTTCAGCAACTAAGTTCTCAACCTGCAAAATATACATGATCAAGGAATATAATTAATAAATTATTGGCATTTGTTTAAATGCTACAAAATATATATATTATTACCGGCGTAACAATATAAATGCTGGGCAACTACTAATTTCTCGGTGCATCATTACTATATTAGCGGCGTTGTTCTAAACGCCGCCAACGATATATTATTACCGACGTAAAAATTTAAACGCCAGGAATCTCAATAATTTACTGGCGAAAAAATTAAGCGACGATAAATTTATATATCTACCGGCGCATAAACATACGCCGTGAGTATAAACGCCACCAATTTAGCTTTTTTTTTGTAGTGGAGTTGGCATCCGATAAGAACAAAATCTCATTGGTTATGGGGATCGACAGTCGGTTACCTGAATTTCTAGGCATGTTTTGGGAGGTTGGGAGCTGATACGATTAGAATCCCGTCAGTTATGGGATCGGTAGCTGATTAGCATTATCAGGAGCTTGAAACTCTGTTAATCATGGTCGGAGGATTGTATTGGCTCTTGTTTTCATTTAAGGAAGTTCGCTCCGAGATTTCCATGATCAGAGCAATTCGTCCTCCAAATATTCTGTGTGGTATGAGGTGACAATAACACTCAGGCCGAGAGGAGGATCCTCGGCTCTCAGTGACATAGCTCGGCTCTGTAGCTCGGCAAGATAGCTCGGCTTTGTTGCTCAGCCATGTAGCTCGATCAGATAGTTCGGTCATATAGTTTGGCCATATAGTTTCGCCATATAGTTTGGCCCTGCCGAGCTACGGAGATTGTGGGTGGTGTTGCTTATCTTTTTCTGTAACAAAGAAGGGACCCTTCTGATTATGGCAATTAGTGGGCCAGAGCCCAAAAGTGAACCTTACTGATTTTTATGTCTGCCCATCTATCGGAGTGATGATTTTGCCCAACATCAAATCTTTAGAAACTAAAAGTAGGCACGACAATCAAACGATTAGAATGGATCTTATCTCCACTTCGGCTATGAGAATGATCCAATCCTTGATTGCATACCTAAATTTTCCTTGCTTTGATGGAGATAAACATGTTGCTTGCATCTATTAGGTTGAACAACTTTTCAAATTCAATATAACCTTCGAAGCATAGAAGATTTTCTTAGGTTCTTTTCATCCAGAGAAAGAGGTGCTGCAGTGATAAAAGTAGATAGAGAGAAATCAAGGTGTAATTCTTAGAAAAATTTATAGATTTCTAAACTTGAGGATAAGTTCATCTTCTAGGAACAAGGAATGATAAAATCACATATAATTGGTTGTACATTTTTTTATTTAAGTTTGTTTTTCCTATTAGAATTACATCCTATTCAAATTAGTTTTTCCATCCATTGTATTTCCTTTTAAAGTTAAGGATTTTAATTTTGCTATGTATGAGGCCAATCATCGCCAAAGTGATTGCTCAAAGACCAATCATCACCAAAGTGATTGCGGATTTGCGGAGGATCTCATCTGTGTTGCTCCCTTACCATCTATGGCGTCCGATGGTGATATGGGAACCCGTGGTGCTGGGCAGAAGCCTTACTCGTCAGGGTATTACTGGGTCTCATCGTCTCCGGCGCCGACTGAAATCTCACGACTGGAATCAGTGTTTCTGGAGGTGGTCAGCATTCCAGTTGATGAGTTGAAGACTGAGATTGTGGATTGGCAGTCGCACGCTCTCATTGTTAGATCTTTCATGAAATGGATTCCAGCGGAGGCGTATGTGAGGGAGTTTCGCCGTGCCGGAATTCAGGGAGAAATCAATCCTGTTAGCCTGGCAAATCGATGCCATATATTCCGTTTCGAAGACCCGAAGGCTACTGATTTGGTGATTAATCGTCCATGGATCATCAATGGGCAAATTATCGCAATGGAAAGGTGGAAGCCGGAGTTCGTGCTGACTGCGGATGCCACCCCTTTGCCCTGATCTGGCTACGATTACCGAACCATCCTATGGAATTTTGGAAGGAGGAGTTCCTAAGGAGGATTACTGAGACGGCTGGCCAATTTCATTGTGTTGATCCGTCAACATTGGCCAAGAGCAGAGGAAGTTTTTCTAGAGTTTGCTTGCGGATGGATCTCCGGCGTTCTCTCCGGCCGGACATCCGAGTTCAGGGCATCACTCATCCCTTCTGGTAGCAATTTGTTTACGAAGCTCTTGAAGGATTTTGCTCCAGTTGCGGATCACTTCACCTGGAGGGCCCATGCTCTGTTTCGGCTGGATCAAGCAGGGCTGATGAATCTGAGTCCCCTGTTTTCGGATCTTGGTTGACTGCTGTTCGTCAACGCCGGAATGTCTCAGGCTCGCCGGGGGAGTTGAGGAAGAAGCCTTCATCTATGACTAATCCGGTTGTTCTCGGCTTTGACTCAGTGGCTCAGAAGGCTAAGGAAAAGCATCGATCTGTGGCTTTTGGTGTTGACGAATGGAGGACGCCGTCCAAGGTTGCTCGCCGGAAAGCTTCATCGTCGGCGAAGATGGTGGTTGGCTTGGACGCAACCTCCGCTGACGCTGATGGTGAGAAGCAGCAGACTGGGATGAAGATTCCTCCTGTGATCGCCACTGTGCCGGTTCCATTAGCCCGTGCCGGTACTGTAGCAACTGAGACATTTAAGCCTAAGGAAGGAATTAAGTTCAGAGAAGCTGGAGATGGATCCAAATCCTATATTCCAATTTCCAATCCTTTCTCTTCTTCCACATTGGATAAGGGTTGTGGCAGTGAGCAAGGTAGCGGGGATGCTTTTCCTGGCCCTTTGAAAAGGGCTCGACCTGTTGAGAACCTTGTTCCGAGAATTAACCCTAAAAATGTTAAAAGAAAGGGCAAAGGTAAAGTCGCTTTGCCAAAGAACGTTGAGGCTGCTCGTTACTTTCCTGTCATCCCGTCATTACTGCAGTGCTCTTCTGGAGTTAATCAGGAGGTGAGTCAGCCTGGCACTGAGATGAATGTAGGTTTGACTGTGGTGGTCTCAGATGAAGAAATTATGACTCGGCATTCGGTCAATCTTGCCATTGCTGCGGATGGACCGAAGACTGACTCTCTTTTGATGACTGATGGGGGCACCCCTGCCAGTCAGTGCCTTCCTGATATGGTTATGATGGAGGACCAGGGAGGGGTCCCAGCTTCCTCCAATAATTAATGAAGATTCTTATATGGAATACTCGAGGAGCTCGAAAGCCTGCATTTCGATCCTCTTTTAATAGATTGATGCAATTATATAAGTTTGACATATGTGTGCTGCTGGAAACCAGATTGTCGGGTGATACTCTGGCCCGGCTTCGGAGACAGATTTCCCGATCTTGGTCTTCGTATGCGGTGGAGGCTGAAGGGATGTCGGGGGGTATTCTGGCCATATGGCGTGATTCTGCAGTTTCGGTTGAGGCTTTTCATCAATGCAACCAGCAGATTGGTCTTCTTATCTCTATGGGATCCTCTGACCCCTGGCTGCTTTCAGCGGTTTATGCAAGTATGGATTATAGAGAAAGACGCATCCTGTGGGCTGAGCTTCTTTCTCTCCTTGATCAAGGGTTCCCTGCCATTATTGCGGGAGATTTTAACTGTATTACTGAGGCTAAGGAAAAACAAGGGGGTAGACGGGTCTCGGCCTCAGCTGATATTAATGAATTCAATTCCTTTATTCGATCTTCTAATCTGATGGATCTGGGGTATTCTGGAACCCAGTTTACTTGGTGTAATAACCGTCAGGGCTCAGCTCGTGTTTGGGAGAGACTAGATAGAGCTTTGGCTACGTCCCAATGGCTTCATATGCATCCTGCGGTCACAGTATCCCACCTGCCCAGGATTACTTCGGATCACTGCCCTATTTTGATCTCTACTGAGACTGATGTGCACCAGCCAAGACAGTTTAGATTTGAGCATTTTTGGACAGTCCATTCAGGGACTCGGTCCATTATTACTCAAATTTGGCATCTTCCTATCAGGGGCAATGCTATTTACCGTCTTTCACGTCGTCTTATGCTGACCAGACGACGCCTCTCCAAATGGAATAAGCTTGAAGTGGGGAACCTGGATAGACAGATTGAGTTGGTGGAAGCTGATATTACTGCTCTTCAGGGTAAGGAGGATCTGGATGGATCTCTTTAGGAATCGGACCTTTTCTCTCTGCGAGATCTGCTTGCTCGTCACCATTCGCTGCTTCGCCAGCAGGAGATGTTCTGAAAACAGAGATCTAGAGCGCAGTGGATCTGTGAGGGGGATCGTAATACCAGATTCTTTCATCAGGCTACATTAAAGCGCTGGGCAGTGAACAGAATTTGGAGACTTGTTGACACTGAGGGGAATGATCAGGAGGATTTCCATTCTATTCGGGATATGCTTCTCCAGTTCTTTCAATCCAGATGGGCTGATTCCTCTGCTGATGGGGATCCGGTGGTCAGGGTTCCTGATTCCAGAAGGGTTTCCACACAGGATAATGAAAAGCTTTGCAGACCTGTCACTGCTGAAGAGATTCGGGAGGCCCTTTGGGAGCTTGGTCCGGACAAGGCTCCTGGGCCTGATGGTTTTCCTCCCCTATTTTATCACCACTATTGGGACATCATTGGACCAGAGGTTATTCAGGCCATTCAAACTGTCTTCCAACTGAAGCAAATTCCCTTGGAATGGAATCGGACTCTTGTTACGTTGGTCCCCAAGCTGACCAACGCCTCTCTTCCGCAGCACTTCAGACCTATTAGCCTTTGCACTACTCTGTATAAAGTTTGTGCTCGCCTCCTGGTTGACCGTCTTCGGATTGTGATCCCCCGCCTTATTTCTATAGAGCAGAGGGCTTTTATTAAAGGGCGTTCTATATCGGACAACGTCCTCATTGCTCAGGAGTTCATGCATGATCTTCAAAGAGCCCCTGTGAAAAGAAGTCTCATGGCGGTGAAGCTGGACATGGAGAGAGCTTATGACAGAATGAGCTGGACCTTCCTGAAGCGCACTCTCCAGGAGTTCGGTTTTGATGATCTTTTTATTGAATGGATTATGGCATGTATTCTGAGGCCTTCCTTTTCTCTGCTCATCAATGGGAGCCCTACTGAATTTTTCCACTCTTCTGTGGGTTTGAGACAGGGATGTCCATTATCCCCCTTGTTATTTATTCTTGGTGCTGATGATCTTTCTCGTGCCTTTCATCTTGCTCAGCAGGAGAACCGGATTGTTCCATTTATGGCTGGGAGAGAGGGTCCCCGGATTTCGCATCTTCTTTTTGCTGATGACTGTATTCTTCTAGGGCAGGCTTCTATTGTTAACGCTGCTTCTTTTCATTCTATTCTGCAGCGTTACTGTCAGGCGTCGGGCCAGAGGGTAAATTTTCTAAAGTCTTCTATCTGTTTCAGTCCCAAGACCCCCAGATCTACTAGGGATGCCATTATGGAGTTATCAGGTATCACAACTCGGTCGGATCACTTCAAGTATTTAGGGATCCCCATTACTGGTAGACGGGCTCGATGTTCCGACTTTGCTAAAATCGAGCGATGGGTCCGCCAGCGTATTGAGGGGTGGCAGATGACTAGTCTATCTATGATGGCTAGGATCACTATCATCCGTTCTGTCCTCTCTTCCCTTCCTGTGTATCTTCTTTCGAATGGTGTAGTGCCGATCACTTGTCTGAGAAGGATTGAGAGATGTTTCAGAGATTTTCTTTGGGCTTCTTCGCAGGAGGGACATGGTATTCATCTTATTGCTTGGGACAGGATCTGCATGCCTATTAATGAAGGTGGACTGGGGATTCAATCCTTGATTGTTAGAAGAGAAGCTCTTCTTGCCAAACATGCCTCACGTTTCCTTTTGGAGCCTCATAGTTTATGGAGTTCTGTGATGCATGCTAGATACGGTGACTGAATTTCTGGTTCGATTATTATACCGCCCCGTGGATCCTCTTCCTACTGGAAGGAGATGTGTAGACACAGTCAGCTCATTATGCACAATATCTCTTGGATGATTGGTGATGGCTGGTCTATTGATGCTGTCAATGATACCTGGATCTCTGAGCTCCCCATTATGCGGTGGCCCTCCTTTATCAACATGGATATTCCCCCTAACCTTAGGGTTAAGGATCTTATCTCCTTAAACCCCCGCTCATGGCACATACCCTCGGTGACTGGGTTTTTGGGGAGGAGCTTTCTCGTCGGATCCTCTCGATGCCTCTTCTACCTGACTCCTCTGGTGACTCCAGGATTTGGCAGCGCTCTTGTCTTCCCAAGGCTCCTATTCGGGACCTTATGGATATATACAGACCGCAGGCTCAGCATACGGAGGATGCAGCTTGGATTTGGAAGCTTCCTGTTATCCCCAGGGTTCAGTTATTCATCTGAAAGATTCTCTGGGATTGCCTTCCTACTTGCTTCCTTCTCTCTCGACGGGGTTTGCCTATTCAGCCGATCTGTCCTCTATGCAGGCAGGTGGATGAAACTTTGGACCATGCTATATTTTGTTGCTCCAGAGCGAGAAGAATCTGGACTCTTATGGGCTATCCTAGGGATATGGAGGTTATGGCTTTCTCGCGTTCTTTTTTCCTTCAGGACATCCGTAGTGGTCCTATGAGCAAGCGTGGTCTTTGGTCTGTGACTGCTTATTATATATGGCTGTCGAGGAATCAAATCATATTCTCCGACGATAGGTTTTCCTTTCACAGGATTGTGAGGCAGATTAGATCATTGACTTCGGACTGTGCCCGTGCCTCTCATGGTGTTAATTTTGATTCCTCTGGCCTCTGGGGATCCCCTGCTGTCTCGACAGCGAACCGTCGTACGGTTTTCGTCTCTTGAGAACCCCCTGTGACACCCGGTTCATGTGAACCAGCCTTGGTTCAGATGAACCAAACCCTACCTGTTGGTCTTCCCTACCTGTTGGTTTTCCCAGATGGACGTTTCGCTCCAGGTAAAGCGATAAGTCGTAACTCTTAAAACCGAGGCGTCACGCGGGGGATTAAATAGAGGATGGAGGGTGGCCTCCCGCCTCCTGCCCGGCATGCGCGCGTTCTTCAGGTAACTTTCATAACCATGACAGAGATAGAGAGAGGGAGAGAAAGTCTGGTAGAGAGAATGAGAGAGAGAAAGAACCAGAGAGGAAGAGAGAGAGTATCAGGAGAGAGCCAGATAGAGAGAGAGAGAGAGCGCCTGAGACAGAGAGCGGGAGATGAGCCAGTGCCGGCCGAATTCCTTGGTTCAGGCCCGGCGGCGTGCTTGCCGCCTCGTCGGGCCTGAGACTTGGCCGGCGACCCCGTCGGCGCCGGGGGAGGCGTCCGGCGGGGTAGTGGTGGAGAGAGAGAGGAGAGAGAGGGCCAATTGGCCCTTCTCTCTCATGGTGGCGAACTGGCTTCTGCCGGTTGGTTCAGGCCCGGCGGCGTGCTCGCCGCCTCGCCGGGCCCGAGCATCGGCCTGTCGCCTCCACCGGCGCCGGGCGAGCATCCGGTGGAGGTCCGGCCGGCCAAGGTGGCCGGCCGTGCCGCCGGCACGATTAGAGCCATGCGGACGGGAAGAAGGAAAAGCATCAAATTCAAATGGAATTAGAGAAATTGGAGAGAATGGATTGTTGGAGGTGGTTGGCGGTGGCGGCAGCCGTCTTCGGTCCGGCCAATGGTGGCCGGACCGCCTCCAAATTGCCGGTGAGACCGCCGGCGTGGTAACAGGCCGCGCGGAGAGAAGGAGAGAGAGGAAGAGAAATTGGGAGAGAGAGGGGGAGGAAGGAGGCCGGCCACGGCGGCGGCCGGCTCCGGCCCGGTCTCCGGTGGCCGGGCCGGACGGAATTAGGCCGGCGGCGGCCCTGGCCGCCGGCCGGAAGCTGTCCCCTGTTTCGGGCGAAACAGGGTAGCGGGGATCAAGTGCTAGAGTGGGCCGGCTGGGCCGGCCTAGTTTGGGCCCTATTGGGCCGTGCGGCGAGAGGTTTTGGGACTGAGTTTTGGGCCCTGTAACGGGCCGAAAAATAGAAAATAAAAATATGGCTAGAATCTGGGTTAATTCTAGTTTCTAAGGATATTTTTACTTCCCCATTTGGGTGAGTATCGAGGGAGTTATGCGAGCCCGAAGTTGGGCCCGTGAGCTGGTCTGGGTGGGGTGTTAAAAAGTCAAATTTATTTCAGATTTCAGTGAATTGATTATATACATTGATCTGTAGGTACCCAGGCATCTAATTAGTTGAAGTATCATTTGGATTTTGCGTAGAAAGTAAGTAAGACTATTATGCAAAATTTTTAAATTGAATATATATATAGTTGCATGCATTTTTGAAATTATTTGAATTGTCTATATAGCATGGAATTATGGATTTCAAATGATTTGATTTATTCATGCATATGCCAGAAATGTGACTGTATGTATAACATGTTATGTGGCTACATGTATGTTCTAATAGCTGTGCAAACCACTGTGAAATAATGTGAGATACATATGCATGATGTAGTTGCGATGGAAATGTTAAATAGATTTATATGTGTCGCCGCGGTTCTCCTTTACTATGGCCCCACACATTGTGGTTGTGTTTTGTTATGATATGGCCTCACACACTGGAGATGTATTCTGTTATGTTATGGCCTCACACACTGGAGATGTATTCTGTTATGTTATGGCCTCACACACTGGAGATGTATTCTGTTATGTTATGGCCCACATATTGTAGACGTGTTCGGTTATGGTTGACCCCACATGTTCTACGATGTGTTCTGTTGAGTTCCTATGGCCACATACATTGATGAGAGTGTGTTCTGTTGAGTTTCTATGGCCACATACATTGAGGATAGTGTGTTCTGTTGAGTTCTTATGGCCACATACATCGAAGATAGTGTGTTCTGTTATGGTATGGCCCCACACACCAATGTGTTCTGTTGAGCTTATATGGCCACACATCTGGAGGATGTGCTCTGATAGAGGTATTGCAGGGCCGTGGGACACATAGGAAATCTATAATTATATAAACAGTGGGTTTGCTAGAATGTATACACTGATGCTTATGGGAGGTTCGAATTATGTTAAGATGCATATGTTGATAGCATGTTAAATACAAATTATGACATGATGATTGATATGATGATTAAATTGTATAATAGGCTTACTTACTGAGTGTAAACTCATATCATTTTTCTAATGTTTTTGTGTCAGAGCCACGGAACTGAAGATGGATAATAGAGATCGGTGGATCTTGTGATAAATAAAATAATGATCCAGTATTTTGCTGTAATTCCAGTATCAATTATGTGTGTAGGGCTTATAGCCCAAACTTTATGGTGTGTAGGGTTTGTAACCCAAAAACTTTAGTATCCAGTTATGAACCTGGTTGGTTTATATATTCTCATATGCATGTTTGAAGAATTTTGTAACGCCTTGCGTGCCCGGCACGCGGCGGGTTGTCACCCTAGCCAATATTTGGGTCTGGGGCGTGACAGCTTAAGTGGTATCAGAGCTTGGGTTATGACCCTAGGGACACGGACATATTGACATGATAACATGTAGAGAACTTATGACCCTAGGGACACAAACATATTGACATGATAACATGGAGAGAACATATTTTGATGACATTATACTTAGAGTCACCTGACACTTTAGTTTATGATATTAACACATCTAATTTAACAGAAAATAGTTATGGCTCGCCGTACTAGGAGCCAACTGTATGAGGAGGACTCTCTGGCCGGTATTGCTGATCAACTGGTGGGTTAAGGAACTACTGGAGGTATGGCCCCTGCCAACCCAGTAGGGATTGAGCACCAGCGATTCCAGTCCGAGATGCTTCAAGCTCTCTCGGGTATGGCACGGTCTATGCAGGACATGCAGCATCAGAGTGTGTAGCGGAAGCGTGGTGGGCCCATAACCCATAGGACCCAGGTTATGACCTTAGGGACATATGCATATTGACACTCTAGGCAAAATACTAGGATGATATGGAGACAATTATGACTTTCAAGGAATTTCATGAATTATGCTTTGGAAGCTTGAAATTTAAAGTTTATTAAGAATTACAAGTTTGATAGAAATTGAGAAAGAACCATCGCAAGCCAATGATATTATGTGGGCTCCCTGACTGGTAGCCTTGACCAATGGGGAGGTCAAGGGGCTTCTAGAGGTTTTAGCTCCATTAAACTTGTTGGAAATGATTCGTAGCAGTTTCAGACCTTTAAATAATATGGGAGATGAAATTTTAATTGGGTATGCAATAAAAGATAGATGAATATACGAAATAAACATAGTAGTGAAAATTTCAATTGATGACTAATATGACTAAGATATCATCATTATGTTCATATTGCAATTGAGTTGATATATGGATTTGGAGTTAGTAAATCTAAATTTGAATGTGGATGTATATAATAAATTTTTATTTTGTTGATATTGTAAGTTAAGATTATGAGCTAATTTACTGGTTATAGAAATGATCAATATTGATGATATTTTAGGAATAAAATAGTAAATTACATGTTTTTGATTAATCATAATTGAGTACTTTCTGGATTTGAGTCTGGATGGATAAGTATATATAGTGAATTTTATTAAGAGAACTTTTATGGATATTGCATGTTCAGAACTGATTGTTAAATTGCTAGATATGGAGATGGTTGATGCTGATGTTAATGAAGTGGTTGACTGCATATTATATCATGATGGATCATTTAGGAAGATTATAAAATTTTAAATTCTGAGACAATTACTGTTTAAGTTTTTGAGAGCAGTAGACTCTATTAATCTTTAGAACTGATTTTGGCTATAAATGATCAAATATTTTGATGGTAGAAAGTGAAAGATTTTAGCAAGAATGAGAATAAGATAAACTCCATTGATAAAGAATTTCATGGGGATTTTCATTTTTATAGATTTCTAAATCAAGATATATATTCATTAATTTATTGTGCATACTTATTGTACCTTTCTTCATAGTTCCTAAGTAGATATCTTTCTCCAGGATGGATAAATTATCATTCATCCATAAGTGGCATAATTATTGTTAAGATAATAGGAGGGAGATGATTTTATGTTGATTATTATCAGTTATGGATTATGGTTAAGGGTACATCTATTATCACTTTCAAGTCATAGAGAGATTACTATAATTTTCAATTATGTCTTTCGGATGGTAAGTGCATTTTTAATCTTTATTGGCCTTATAAGTCATATATCCATCTGAGCTAGATTAGTGAAGTCACTTTGAGATATTCAAAGGGTTTAAATTAGTTGGCCATGATATAGCATTGCATGATCTATAGATGATTTTGATAATCATTGGTAACGAAATAATCGATTCAAGAATTTGAATCATTTAAATTACATTATTTATTGAGGATATACTGACCTATTCATGAGAAATTGATTGGTTATGGTGGTATTATTGATAAATATGAAGGAGATAAATTAATCATACTGATGATTGATGATGGCACTATTATTCAAAGAAATTAAATTAATTGATTATGATGAAAATATCCTAAATGATTGGCATAATGTTCATTGATGTTAGCTTGAAGTATTCAAGAGTGAAACCAAGTATGTTATGATGATTGAAATAAGTATTGTAATGATTAGTGACACATTCAACTATTTAAGAGTTGAGAGAGCATTGGAAGCAAACTATCTTATACTTAATTCAAAAGAATTTAGAACTGTCTTATCGAGGAATTAAGAGTACCTGATGTGTTACTAACCTTAAGAATGGATGACATAATACATATGATGGACCCTATGATATTTATGATGATGTGTTGTGAGGGGATAAGGTAAAAAAAAAAAAAAGGGGCAAAAAAAAAAATACTTCTTAAGGAATTCAATTTTATTTGGTGGAAAGATCAAATTAATTTTGAAAGTTGGACATGTCATTTGGGTACTTGGGAATGAAATAAAAGTTTGCTAGTGAGTATCTTTAATAGTACAAAATTTGTGAACATTTAATTTCGAGGATGAAATTTTAGTGGGTTAAATGTTAATATTTGTTTTTAGTTTAATGTAAACTGCGTAAATTGAGTCTGAACCCAATCGGCTCACTCTTTTAATTTAATGATGTTTTCATAAGGCTTAGTGAATTAAGCTGAATTTCGGTCCAGCCTTCCACCCTCAAATAGATGGATAATATGCATGAACCAATAAGATTTTAAATGATATACTGCAAGCTTGTGTAATAGATTTTGGAGGTGCTTGGCATAAATTTTTACCTTTAGTGAAATTGCTTATTTGATTACCAAGCCAACATTCAAATGGATTCATTTTGTTGTCTATGATAAAAGGTGTAAATTTTATTGAGATGAAGTGTGAGAGAGAAAATTTTGATTACTGAGCTGGTTTAGCAAATATGAGAAAGTATCAAGCAGCTTCATGTAGCTCAGAGTTAATAGAAAGGTTATGTTGATGTTAAACAGAAAGATTTGAAATTTCAGGTTAAAGATCATTTGGAAATTTTACTAACAATGATATGATGAGATTTGTGTTAGAGGTGATTTGAGCCACAATACATTGGGCCATTTGAGATGTTGATCAAGGAATAGGAGGCAGCTTATTGCTTAGCACTATCTTCATTACTTTTTGAGGTGTTCAATGTGTTTCATACCTTTATGACTGAGGAGATATATTTCAAACCCCGTTATGTGTTAAAACTTGAACCGATTTAGTTTAAGAAGGAATTGACCTATGAAAATCATTTTGTGCACATGGTGGACCGCAAGGATTAAGTCCTGAGATGGTGTTGTATTCCTTATGATATGGAGTTGGGGAGGTTGCATACAGCTTAGCACTGCCCCCGATCTTATTTGGTGTTCACAATGTATTCAATGTATCTATGTTGAGGAAGTATGTTTCAGACCCCAGTCATGTTATAGCTTATGAGCCTATTCAGTTGAGGAAGGATCTATCATATGAGGAACACCCTATACGTATAGTGGACCGTAAAGATCAAGTACTGAGGCGGCGTATCATTCCCTATGTCAAGATTCAATGGAACAATCATACTGAGAGGGAGGCTACTTGGGAGCTAGAGGAAGAAATGAAATCAAAGTATCCACAATTATTTGAAGGTAATTTATCTATCTTAAATTACTGTCTTTTGAAAATTTATAGTGTACTAATTTCGAGGCTGAAATTTTTGTAAGGAGGGAAGAATGTGACACCCGGTTCATGTGAACCAGCTTTGGTTCAGATGAACCAAACCCTACCTGTTGGTCTT
This sequence comes from Calamus simplicifolius, assembly GCA_900491605.1. NCBI lineage: Eukaryota > Viridiplantae > Streptophyta > Magnoliopsida > Arecales > Arecaceae > Calamus > Calamus simplicifolius. The sequence continues at coordinate 52,587 of UESW01002091.1, read as the reverse complement.
CCCTACCTGTTGGTTTTCCCAATGGACGTTTCGCTCCAGGTAAAGCGATAAGTCGTAACTCTTAAAACCGAGGCGTCACGCGGGGGATTAAATAGAGGATGGAGGGTGACCTCCCTCCTCCTGCCCGGCGTGCGCGCGTTCTTCAGGTAACTTTCGTAACCATGATAGAGATAGAGAGAGGGAGAGAAAGTCTGGTAGAGAGAATGAGAGAGAGAAAGAACCAGAGAGGAAGAGAGAGAGTATCGGGAGAGAGCCAGATAGAGAGAGAGAGAGAGAGAGCGCCTGAGACAGAGAGCGGGAGATGAGCCAGTGCCGGTCGAATTCCTTGGTTCAGGCCCGGCGGCGTGCTCGCCGCCTCGCCGGGCCTGAGACTTGGCCGGCGACCCCGCCGGCGCCGGGGGAGGCGTCCGGCGGGGTAGTGGTGGAGAGAGAGAGGAGAGAGAGGGCCAATTGGCCCTTCTCTCTCACGGTGGCGAACCGGCTTCCGCCGGTTGGTTCGGGCCCGGCGGCGTGCTCGCCGCCTCGCCGGGCCCGAGCATCGGCCTGTCGCCTCCACCGGCGCCGGGCGAGCGTCCGGTGGAGGTCCGGCCGGCCAAGGTGGCCGGCCGTGCCGCCGGCATGATTAGAGCCGTGCGGACGGGAAGAAGGAAAAGCATCAAATTCAAATGGAATTAGAGAAATTGGAGAGAATGGATTGTTGGAGGTGGTTGGCGGTGGCGGCAGCCGTCTCCGGTCCGGCCAATGGTGGCCGGACCGCCTCCAAATTGCCGGTGAGACCGCCGGCGTGGTAACAGGCCGCGCGGAGAGAAGGAGAGAGAGGAAGAGAAATTGGGAGAGAGAGGGGGAGGAAGGAGGCCGGCCGCGGCGGCGGCCGACTCCGGCCCGGTCTCCGGTGGCCGGGTCGGACAGAAATAGGCTGGCGGCGGCCCTGGCCGCCGGCCGGAAGCTGTCCCCTGTTTCGGGCGAAACAGGGTAGCGGGGATCAAGTGCTAGAGTGGGCCGGCTGGGCCGGCCTAGTTTGGGCCCTATTGGGCCGTGCGGCGAGAGGTTTTGGGGCTGAGTTTTGGGCCCTGTAACGGGCCGAAAAATAGAAAATAAAAATATGGCTAGAATCTGGATTAATTCTAGTTTCTAAGGATATTTTTACTTCCCCATTTGGGTGAGTATCGAGGGAGTTATGCGAGCCCGAAGTTGGGCCCGTGAGCTGGTCTGGGTGGGGTGTTAAAAAGTCAAATTTATTTCAGATTTCAGTGAATTGATTATATACATTGATCTGTAGGTACCCAGGCATCTAATTAGTTGAAGTATCATTTGGATTTTGTGTAGAAAGTAAGTAAGACTATTATGCAAAATTTTTAAATTGAATATATATAGTTGCATGCATTTTTGAAATTATTTGAATTGTCTATATAGCATGGAATTATGGATTTCAAATGATTTGATTTATTCATGCATATGCCAGAAATGTGACTGTATGTATAACATGTTATGTGGCTACATGTATGTTCTAATAGCTGTGCAAACCACTGTGAAATAATGTGAGATACATATGCATGATGTAGTTGCGATGGAAATGTTAAATAGATTTATATGTGTCGCCGCGGTTCTCCTTTACTATGGCCCCACACATTGTGGTTGTGTTCTGTTATGATATGGCCTCACACACTGGAGATGTATTCTGTTATGTTATGGCCTCACACACTGGAGATGTATTCTGTTATGTTATGGCCTCACACACTGGAGATGTATTCTGTTATGTTATGGCCCACATATTGTAGACGTGTTCGGTTATGGTTGACCCCACATGTTCTACGATGTGTTCTGTTGAGTTCCTATGGCCACATACATTGATGAGAGTGTGTTCTGTTGAGTTTCTATGGCCACATACATTGAGGATAGTGTGTTCTGTTGAGTTCTTATGGCCACATACATCGAAGATAGTGTGTTCTGTTATGGTATGGCCCCACACACCAATGTGTTCTGTTGAGCTTATATGGCCACACATCTGGAGGATGTGCTCTGATAGAGGTATTGTAGGGCCGTGGGACACATAGGAAATCTATAATTATATAAACAGTGGGTTTGCTAGAATGTATACACTGATGCTTATGGGAGGTTCGAATTATGTTAAGATGCATATGTTGATAGCATGTTAAATACCAATTATGACATGATGATTGATATGATGATTAAATTGTATAATAGGCTTACTTACTGAGTGTAAACTCATATCATTTTTCTAATGTTTTTGTGTCAGAGCCACGGAACTGAAGATGGATAATAGAGATTGGTGGATCTTGTGATAAATAAAATAATGATCCAGTATTTTGCTGTAATTCCAGTATCAATTATGTGTGTAGGGCTTATAGCCCAAACTTTATGGTGCGTAGGGTTTGTAACCCAAAAACTTTAGTATCCAGTTATGAACCTGGTTGGTTTATATATTCTCATATGCATGTTTGAAGAATTTGTAACGCCTTGCGTGCCCGGCACGCGGCGGGTTGTCACCCTAGCCAATATTTGGGTCTGGGGCGTGACACCCCCCCTCCAGGGTATGTCAAAATTAACTTTGATGGCAGCGTCCGGGACAAAGCTGCTGGATCTGCTTTCATTATTCGGGGCCCGATGGGAGATCTATTGGCTGCGGGAGGCTTTGGATCCCTGGACTCTACTGTTCCTCTGTCGGAGCTTGGTGCTGCTTGGGCAGGGCTCTCTTTTGCTGTTAGGATCCTTCATGCTCCCAAGATCATGATTGAGGGGGATTCTATGACTATCATTTCTTGGCTATCAAAGGAGAGTTGTATAGATGGTTCCTCAAATCCGATTCTGAGGGACTGTTGGGCTATGATGCGGGAGCTTGATTCAGCCCAGATCCGCCACACTTATCGTGAGGCTAACTCGGCGGCGGACTGGGTGGCGTCGTTTGTTGCTCAATATGCGGGTCCTTGGAACTGGAAGCCAGGCGACCCATGTCCTATTCTCCTTCAGCAGATTTTAATTTCTGATGCTTCTGAGCTGACTCATTCTAGATTTATATGATCGTCCGTTTGTAACCAAAAAAAAAATACTAACCAATTGTAGCAATCAATCTCTCGATTGTTATTTTATTATTTATTTAATCTTTGCTCATTCAAAATGGCGGGTATATACAAGACAGTAGCAGAATCCGGGAAGGAGGCAGCGAAGTCCCCGTGAGGGGAGGAAGCTTGGCAATGGGGGACGTGGTGACGAGGGACAAGGGTTGCATAAATCGAGAATCGACAATGGTGAACGGGAGACGGGGCTTGTATGAGCGCTTTTCCGAGATAAACGGCACCACTGTCACCGTTAACTTCCCATTTGCTCCGCTGGCCAGAAGGCGTGGTCGGCCCGCAAAACGGTTCAAATTGATGCTGATAACGCACGGTCAAGACAACGCCGTATGACAAACGGCTTGCCTAGATCCAAAAAGTGACCGGCCCGGAGCGGTCCACATGGCAGGCCAGCTGACTATTCAAACTGCAAGTACGTACGAACACTTTTGGCAACCTAAGAAAAACAGTTCTCTGAAAAAAATTTACACTGACAGGTTCGAAAAGAAATGCCCTAATGAGCATAACTGACGAATTACTATCATAAAATAAAATTATCTTTATGATAGTAATTTTTGTAACAAAAATAATAAATAAATTTTTATGAGCTAACACCCAGTAAATAAATCCTAATCATACTTAGAGTGATCAAGCAAGCATAATAATAAAATTTAAAATAAATGTATATTACAATAATGCTTAAAACAATATTTTTATAGATATACCTATAAATAAATAATTCATAGAAATTAATGTTTTACAAGTTTTGAAAATTTATTTCTTGTTTTCTTTTAGCAACTAAGAATCAACTTAAATTTCAAATTATGCGATAATAACCCTTTAGCCAATAAACTATGACCATATACAAATCCTATGGCAAAGCCTTAAAACAAAAGTTGCATATAATTCTGCATAAAAATTCCGATAGGCTAAGTCCATATAACACAAAATATAGCTTGACTAGGGGTTAATAATATAGACATATTTAAAACATAGCTTATTTTACATGCACATAATTTCTAAATTGTTCAAATATTTCCAAATGATAAATCTTAGGCATAATTGTTAACATAATTTGAGCAAATTTTACTAGAACTTGAAATACATACTAGTTATATAGGTAAGATGACATACTTACTTGATCCAAATTTTCAAATAAATATAATATATAAAGTAATTTACAAAATTTGCAATCATCCTTCCATATCATATATATAATATTTTTCAAATAAAAGACTAGGCATAATAAAAATTCAAAATAAGTTTTTTTAACATTTAGCAGAGATAATAAATCCAAACCCATATTTTTCCAAATATAATGATATTTTAATAAACTTATTTAGCCTAGTTATCACATAATAAATAAAATATAAAATTCTAAAATATTTTAACAATCATAAATAATTTTAGTAAAATAAACTCTAACTATGATTAGATTATTTACCTTAACTTGCTTTTAAAAAAAGGGATTAGACTTGATCAAGACTAGGTCTGTAGTTCATCTATACTGAACAAATCAAAAATAATATCAAAGATTAGATAATAATCAAGTTTAGTTCCACAAATGGTCAACCCCAAACCCATGATCATGACTCATACCCCACTACACTATATCCAGATAGAATCTTGATTAACCACTACCCCCTATTCGAGATTAGACCTGAATCAATAAGGAATCAAGTAAGAATATTTTTTTTAAAAAATAAGAAAATAGATAAGAGATGATGAGGATTCTACTAATTTCAAAATGAGAAGGAAATGATTGAAATAAGGTGGTTAATGGTGGTGTTCATTAGTTTGGAAGGCACCCATTGTCGATCGGCATTGATCATGCCTTAAGTGGCAGTCCATTCCAATTAGATGGCTAGACCATTCTTGTTCAAGCTATAAAATCTTTCCTAAAATAGAGCTAAAATTGATTTAGAAGGGGGATTCACTGGCCAAAAATTGCCCTCGTTGCTAGCCTTAGTTTTGGTCGTAACACATCCCTTAAAACGTAGCACAACAGAGTTTCTTCAAAGAACACTGAATTTCAACGACCATCGGTAGTCTACTAGAGCAATCAAAGGTGGTAGAAGATCTAAGACAAGAAGAAGAGGAAGAAAAGCAGACTTACTAGCTTTGATTGGATCATTGAACCAAGGAAGAAGATAATGCTTCCCGAATTTACTCTTCCCTAAAACAGAGACCTAACAAAGCTTTCCTAAGAATCTTGAACCCTGATGGCCTTGGATAATTAATCAATGAAATCATGAGCCACAAAAGGGCCATAAATAGAGATAAGAAGAGAAGTAAAAGCTTGCCAGTCTCGATTAGCTATCGTATAGGAAGAAGATGGTGGATTCCTTCGACAATCCATCAAATCATTCAATGCTTGCTCACTACTCTTTTTCTTGGATCAAAAAATGGATTTCAAGGGGATTGATAGAAGAGAGATGAGGATTAGAAGCCTCATCTACTCTGTCTTTGAATTTAAGGGTCCCTTTGGATGTTTGGAGTAGAAGGAAGGAGAGGGTAAAGGAATGAAAAGAAAGGAAAGGAAAAGGTAAGGCTTATTATCTTCTTCTTGTTTTGAAAGAAAGGAAGAAGAAAAGAGAATAGTATGCATTTATCTTGTTTGGATAGAAGAGGAGAAGGGACAGAAAAGTACTATTTATAAAATCCTAATTATATCTTTTGCTATATGAGGAGTTCAAATTAATTTGTAGGGATAGAATTGAAAAGAAGGGACAAAAATTATAAAAAATTACCTTCTCTTTACTACCAATATGAGAAGGAATGGAATGGAATAAGTAACATCCATTCTTCTCCCATTCTTTATTTCTACTCCCTCCCAAATGAGTAATTTTATTACTTTTCATCTCCTTTTTCCCTTCCCCACCCTCAGTTTCCTCCATCCAAACTAACCCTAAGAGACTCGAGGACCATCATCACCAATGAGTCCTTGAGTTCTTCGCTAGTTTGCCCTCTTTTTTTTTAATACCTTATTTTGAATGCACCAAGGTCGGTCAAATAGACCAAGTTGAGTTTTGGAATTGGATTGATCCAATATGAAGGGTCTCACACTTCCTCAACAAGCTTTTTCATGATTAGTATGATGGTTTGATGAGGACTTTGATGATAAATCAATCTGTAATAATGAAATAATAGCAATGAAAAGAAGTTAAGAGCTGTAGCTTCTCGAATTCTCCTCAATCCCCGAACACCATGACCTTAGACAAAGAAAAAACTAATGCCAAAATATTGCTTTGCTCATTCTTATCTTCATTTTCATTCCCTTCTGTCCCCTCAAATGGTCAATTAGAACAACAATGCTGGTGCAAAGGTAGAGAGAAAATGGCGGAAACACCCATGAGATGAGGTAGGGGCAAAGTTTCTTACTAAAGATCGAGAAGAGGGGCCGGCGCGGACAAACCATTACTATCAAAAGATGTAAAATGGAACAAAAAAAATGTTCCTTTACAAAAGAAATATATGAAATTATTTTTATTATGAAGGTTTATGTCAAAGTTGCGCAGTGAAAATGTGATCAATATAGTATCAAAATTTCAAGTATTGCGGTTGAAAGGGGATATAAATAGAAATATACATGACTTGAAGATAAATATTTAAAATTTAAAATTTAAATTTCAAGGATGAAATTTTTTTAAGAAAGGAAGAATGTGAGACCTAGCCCTTTTGGGTTAACTCACTTTAGATTAAGATGTAATTTAATAGGATTGAGTTAAAAAATATAAAAAAATATTATAATTATAATTGTTAATCAAATTTATATTTATGATGTTCAGTATTGAATTAACTTTCTAACACATCTTGAATTACTCAAATCAAAGGTCAATTAATTAAGAAAGTTAGAAGAAATTTAATGAATATCTATCAGTACTAACAAACTTTAGATAAATTATAAAAATGCTATTGATGAGATAAGGATGGTTTTTGGTATTTTTATTGATATTTTTATGTTTTAAAATTATGTTGGATGAGGTAAAGTTAGTTCTGAGTCAAAAATATTTTTAAATATTCAATAGATATTTATCTCTTTTGTTTTCTTAAAGAATTTAGAATCCTAAAGAAACTAGGAAGTTTATTGATTTTAGGAGATTAAAATCCTATGAGGAGTGTAAACCTTTTTTTTTAGAAATATTTTTATAAATAAGGATCAATAAAGGTTTTTTCATATCAAATCAATAGTTCATAAGGATGAAAAAGATAAAGATTAAAGGATCAAGAAAGCTAATGAAGCCCTTAAGCATCAGAATTAAGGATTAGTTTCTAGTAATTTTATCTAAAAAAATAAGTAATGATTGACCACTTCTAAAATTTATCATATTTTTAAATAATTAAATATTTATTACCCTTAATGCTTAGTGTATGAATATTGCATACTGTGTATATTGACTATGATTGCCATGATTTGTATTGTAATATTTATTATTTATTATTCATGATGAATTGACGAAAAGATGTTGGATTGATCATGAATAAGATTTAATAAGAGATGGTAAAACTAAATTAAATATTCTAACTCTAATTATGCTGGATGAGTCGAATCCCTACTAGTGGAGATTATACATTGAAAAGATCCATTATCTTGGAGGATATACTCGATTGTTATCCCATTAGTGGAGGTTATACACTGAAAAAAACCATGACTTTAGAAGATATATTCGGTTTATATCCTATCTATGAAGATTTAACACTGGTGATACCCATGACCTTGGAGGCTATACCATGGTTGATACCTTACGTATGGGGTTGAAACACTAACAAAATGATTCTAGCATAGTATGATTGAATGACACGACATAATGAGAACTAAGAATATAAAAAATATAAATGATTTATTTTAATTAATAAATTATATTTGTACACTGCTATTATAATATATTCTAGATGGCTAATCATTGCTTATTGGGATGTAAAGATTATGATTATTTTATCTTTTTTTTTTGGATTTTTCTTAGTATCTATGTTGGAATACTACTAGAAGAGTGCTTAGATGTGCAAAGAGAATAAAGAGAATTTCATATTTAATTTTGTTAATACCTGGTGTTTTAAACAATAGTTTGTAACTAATGTTTATTGAGAATTTTAAATTTTAGAACTTAAGACTGTTGAGATTTGGTATCATATGATGATGCTCAGATATTTATAACGAACTCCTTATAAGTATGCAGTAGTTATTGTGGCTTCCAACTTCAAATTTGGGTTCAGGGCATGATAGCATAATTTCAAGTTTTAGTGTATTGAAAGGAATGTTGATGGTTTAATATAATTGAAATATGAGAAATGAATTTTGGAAATGTATTTAAAAAATCATGAGTATTAAAACTTAATCTTGTACATATTGAAAAGCTCATTATGGAAATATGTGTGTTACTCCCTTGTCTGACTACGATTTGAGCTTAGCTAATGAGATAATCATTAATAATCATGTGATTTAGAAGCTAATTTTTTTTAAAGCTTAGCTAGTTAATGCTAATTGTTAGCAACTATATTTAGTGTTAGTTCTTTATAGGCCTAGATAGTCAGGCTATTCGTTGGCATTTCATATATTCCAAAGCTAATCTCTTTTGAACCTTATTATGATATTGAACATGGCTATAGTCACAAAGACTTAAAAGATGATATGACTGTAATTAAATATTTCAAAATATTTCATGACAAATTATTGTTCCTCATGAGTTTTATAAAATCTAGTTTAATATTAGTGATTTAAAATTTTATAAGGACAAACTATGGTGAAATGCAAATAAATATAAGGAAGAAATGCAAAATATTTTTATATGATTTCAGAATTATATAGATATATTAGGACATGTAAAGAAGAGCAAAGTTTTCACACAAAATTGGTGCATCTTTGTAGTTTTCAGGATTAAACCAATATAAAAATTATTAGTTAGGGTGACACAACTTGTGGTACTAATTAAGTTGAGGATATTGGCCATTAATATGTATGGTTAATTAAAAAAATCGATAAACTAAATCAAATTCCAATATAGAATGTTTTATTATGTCACAAAAAGAGATATACTAGAATAGATAGAGTGATCCTCTCCATTGGACACATGTTCAAATTTATTTAATTCACTAACCTATATGAATTACTCTAAAATTTGTGATTTTCTAATCTAATGTGAAAACATGCATAAAATGCATGAAATGGTCAACACGGAGTGATTTGAAATTGAAAATTCATCATAAAACCTATTAAATATATTTTTACATTATATTAAATGTCAACATTATTGGTGTTATATAAGCTAAAGGAGACTCGTGAATAGAATGGTATAGTACTAGATCTATTTGTGTTATCCACACACATAAATATCAAACTCCAATTTTAGACCATGTTGATTTAGATTTGAGTATGCGCATATTCTAACTTAATTTACCCATACAATTTTTTGATTTTTTAATTATAATATTGTGTTTAAATCTAATTATACTTCAGTGTTTTTTTAGTAGCAATTATACCTAAATATTTATTATATGGTATTTTTGCCAAACATCAAAATGAAATAAACATTCAAGTAAAGAAATAAAATGAAACCTAAAGGTGGGTGATTATCTCATAAACCCCTTAAATCTAATTCGCAAGACTTTGACATATATTGAAGGATTTGAAAGTTGTAATTTGGGATCTTTGGCAATGGTTAAATAGCCAACACCTTCCTAATGTATAGCTAATATGGTACTAACCATATACTCGTATAGGTCCTCACCAATCAACCTCTCTAAAGTATTGTTAAAATAACTTGAAAAGAGAGACATCCATGTTAGGTCAGAATGCATACAAATACTTTATGGTTTTCACAAATTCACAAATTTAAGCATGCCTTATAGATGGCACTTGCCTCTCTCTACTTATATCTATTAAGATAAAACTATGGAAGTAAATAGAAATTTTGTTGAAGCAAATAAAGGTAAACGAGAGATGGCAATGAATTCAACCGATCCATTTGCAAGGAAAGCCTCCACTTGAAGCATGAAGATAACTTTATTTGCAAAAACTCCTTCTATCTCTAGTCCTTTAGAATAAGCAAGGATCTTATGAGTGAACAGAAAACTTTCAATAATCGAGCACCTATTAATGAGGGTAGACTGAGATTTATCTATATATTACATTATACATATACTTCTTTAACTTGACCACAAGAATTTTAGAGATACATTTATACAAACTATTAGAGAGATTGTTAGGTTGAAGACCCATACCATAAGAAGTCCATCTTTTTAAGAATGAAAGAAATTATAAACAAAGTTAATTCTTGCCATATCGGCTTACTATTGAACTCCTCTAGTGAGACCATAGTGTCATCTTTAAATAATTCTTAGTATTTTTGGAAGAAATAATGGAGAAACCACCAACCAAGAGATTGCATGCTTTAACTCCTAAAGGAGAAGGGATTAGAAAAGGTGTTGGATTCAAGGGAAAGGCACCATAAAACAAGCTCTAATTAATAGAGAAGGATAGTTTAAAGTAACTATGTATCTTCAAAGCAACTTTATCCTAAATAGAGAGCTCAATACTGTCATCTAAGAAAGAAGTAATGAGTTTCTCCTCTTCCTATTGGAGGCAATTTTGTAGAATGAAGTAGTGTTTTGCTCACCCTCTTTATGCCAAGGCCCTAGACCTCTGTCTTTAGCAAAATTCTTCCCTTCGATAGATCTCCTCCAATGAGAGTTTCATAATTTTGTTTTTTATTTTTGATAGATCATACTTCCAAAGAAGAAAGGTCAAATCTCTCTTCTTTCTTATCCAAGATCTCAACACCATGAAGAAGATTTTCTTTTAACTACTTATTATCAAATATTTTTTTTAGAAAGGAGCTCTAAGGGCATATTTCAACCTTCTCAATGCACATAACTGAAAGATAGGAGCTGCCATAAATCTTTTGTCAAATTCAATAAATAACATCATGATGGTCTTGTTCTTGGGTCCATCATAATTCAAATATGAAGCTTGTATTAGCATAAAATTTGAGATATTGCAAATAGTAATGCAAATAGGGTTATTGCAATGTCCTATGGAATGTAAATACATCACTGTAGGAGAGATCTATTTTAAAAAAGCATCACAGAATGATCTAGTCAAGCTAGTAGAAATTAGAAATAATCTTTCTAATCAACTCCATGTCCCAAGCATGCAAGGAGATTTTAAAAGTTTCAATAAGACCGATGTCATTACTTGTGAGGCACACCTCTCATGGATAAATGATAGTTTAATAAAAATATTAAAATTCTTGATGTACTTTGCATCTTACCTATAGGCTAAGAGGTGGCTAATTCGAGAAAGAAAGAAAATAGAAAAGGAATTATATCTAAAAGCTTTCCACATATGGTTCACATCTAATTGAATGATGTTGCCAACATGTCGAATTTTAGTGTCTTGCACCCCTTCCCTTTTGTTAAACTAGATACACCTCTATAAGCCTTTTCACATTTGATAAGTTCCAAATACCTTAGCTTGGGCTACTCCAGATGAAATCTTAGATCAAATGGGAGCCTTAAAAATAACTATTCATCAATTTCAAAGGTACATTAATACATAACAAGACAAAAGTTATAATTTATATAAATATTTAATTACATATGATACATAAATATAAACTATTAACTTGCTTATCAAGTTTCGGTCAATCATGTTGGATCTAGAGTTGTATGTGGGTTCACAAATTGAGTTGGTATTTTCAAACCTAAGCCTATTGACCAACTTTACCAAGTTGGATTGAGCACAATTGATGGTGCACTTATAACTTAAAACTCCAATGCAAAGAGAGTGCTCTCCTAAAAAATGTATTATAAAATTATACAAGTGCATGGTCACTCTCTTGAAGCTGGGCTTCCCATCCTTATTTTGTTGCGATATAGAATATGCAGAATTTTAGTAATGGAAAATAGGCAACTCAAACCAAACATTGATTGGAATTAATCATAAGAAGCTTGATTACTTTATTGGATCTTTCCCTATGAACTTGGGTCAATTTATTCAGTTAACTTGGTTTTAGATATTGGGATTGCAAGAGTTTGTAAGAAATCACCTCTATGACAATTACTTATTTAATTTATCCAACCCTTATTTTAGTTTTTCATATGCATGCTTATTACCAAGCTATCATTTTTCTTGAGGTCTACTCTGCATGTGTTTGGTCTAATTCACACATAGAAAGAGAAAGAGAGGGGGGGGGGGGGGGTGTTCAAGCTTGAGAGGCATTGTTGACCCTTTTCCTATCAACTTAGCTTACATGAATAATTCATTGGTTAACATGTCAAACAACTTTTAACAAGATCATATCCATTTAAATAAAATTATTATAAGCAATGCTAGAGTAAGTCATATTAATTTAACATGTGTGCTATCAAAGAAGGCATAATTGGTTCACAAGTCAAATAATTTTTAAGAGGAGCAAATTCATTCACACAAAAGTATAATAAGCAATGCTATAGTAACGTGTTAAACCATACTATTGTAACATATGGATATAAAAGAGAATAGTATAAGTAAGACAATATATTTTTGCTTAAATGCTAAACTTGACCTTTTACAGAGCATTTCTCAAAAGCAATAAAATATAATATCCCTATCAATTACATGAAAAATATTTGATATATGATAAAACATCCAAGTTACAAGGGATAACTTAATATTAGTAGTGAACCTTAAGATAAAATTAACAATATTTAATGTCCCTGCATAGTTGAGTTAGAACTGATAGTGTAGCTAGCTATCAGCTGAAGGCCCAGTACATGATGATGATGATGTAGTAGACACAAAATTAGAGACATCCATTGGAGGAAAATACATTGGCACTGGCATCTTGGATGGTAAATTTGGTAATGGTGCATCAAATTTGAGGACTTGAATTGCTTGCCGTATTGATGGTCTTAAATTGTAATCAGGATGAGCACACCACAATCCTACAACTATGAAGCGTTCCATCTGTTGCTCGTCAAAATTCATTTTTAGCTTTTCATCTACTGCAGTCAAACATATATTTTTTCCATAAAGCTCCCAAACCCACTCTACCAAGTTTACCTTGGCCAACTGCTCCTTTATATCAACTGGTTTTCTACCACACGCAATTTCCAATATAACTATTCCAAAGCTATAAACATCAGATTCTTTGCTGGCTTTTCCTGTTAAATTATACAAAATATTTCAATCAAGATTAAGAATTTAAACATCAGATTATTCATTTTTAATTTAATTGAAATGATAATAACTTTAATTTTAAAAAATGATGTTTAACTAAAGATGTTACCAAAGTCCAACACTACCAATGAATAGATATATACAAAAGAAAAAAAATTCTAGGATTGAATACCTCAAGTTTTTCTGTTGGCCATCTACGTTTGTGCGCGGATGCTTGGCTGCATTGATTTTGTAGGCAAATGCATGTACATGTGATCAAAGAGTCATGATACTCTTAGGTAGCAGACAAATAAAATTACTAACTAAGACCCAAGTCATACATGATTAACGCTAAGAGTTTAAACTAGGTCCTTAACTAGAGGATGGAATAAGTTCACAAGAAAAATTGTACAACCGATAGTTTAAGCAAAACATGACCAGAACTTGAGAAAAACTTTCTTAGGCCCAACGAGGTTATGCGTACATTCAATTCAAAGTGATATTAGCCTTGCAGCCCAACTCATCCTGGATTAGGCCTAGAAGTGGGCCTGGGCCAGCCCAAGACCCATCAAACTCGAGTTAGGTTTTCTAAACTTCTGGCTGGGCTTGGTATCAAAATTGAGGCCCATATTAATGTTGGGCTAGACTCCAATAGATGACTGACCTGACACAACTCCAATCTAGTCCCAATTATGGAGCCCAAATTAGGCCCGATTATGAAGCTGAGTCCAAAATTGAATCCATGCCTATGATTTAGTCTAAGCCCTAAGCCAATCAAAATCAGGTCCCAATTATGGAGCCCAAATTAGCAAGCCCGATTATGAACGCTTTTTATTGGATTGGTTGAGTCTTAATTTAGTTTTAGTTTATACAAAATTGAATCCATGCATTTATTACCTATGCAAACAATAATTTATATATACTTTAATTTAGTCTAAGCAAATATCTATATATCTAAGACAAATTATTTTCAAATTTTATTAAATTATTAATTATCAAAATCAGATCAATCAGGTTCAGCCCTCGTGAGGTTCTTGGGCTTGGGCAGGCTTATGCTAATGCCTTAATGTTTGTAAGTTTGATAAAATTTTTTGGCCTTGGCCCAGCCTAAAATCCGAAAAAAAAAAAAAAAAAATTGGATTGGGCTTGCGCAAGGTTCTAGCCTGATCTGACCCCGTCCACTTTGAGCCCTATCCGGAATTCCTACGAAAGGTATATACGAATGCATCTAAAATTTATTTATCTTAACAGTACCGGTTGCAGCACAAAAATACAGAAATTCTTGCAGTATTCGATGCAGATGACTATTAAAGTTGCATAATAAGTGTATTTTGTTGGATAAAACTGATCTGGCTATAAATAAAATTGGGAGAGTGACAACACCTAATTAAAACGCATTCTCTATTAAAATTTTGAATAAAAAACATGAAGTTAAAAGAGGCTTCAAATCAAACTGCTGTAAAATAATTTTCATTACCTGTAGTAGCATATTCAGGCGAGATGTATCCTCTCGTCCCTGCCATGTCAGTTGTTTGCATGCTTCTGTCATGATCTACGAGCCTTGCCAGCCCAAAATCACCAAGCTTGGCATTGAACTCTGAATCCAGCATCACGTTGCTTGGCTTCACATCTCTGTGAACCACGGACTGCTCCCATTCTTCATGAAGATAGAGCAACGCTGAGGCCAAACCCAATGCAATCTTGCATCTCTCTGGCCATGTAAGCAATCTTTCCTCGCCGTATAGATGGTAGTCAAGGCTTTTGTTTGGCATATACTCGTAGACAAGCAACAAGTCACCCTTTTCATGGCAATAGCCAACGAGCTGAACAAGGTTGCGGTGCCTTAACCGGCTTATGATCGTGACTTCTGATACGTATTCCTTGGTCCCTTGCTTAGAATCTCTAGAGATCCTCTTGATGGCTACTTCAAGCTGCGAGTCTTGTAATACTCCCTTGTAGACCTCTCCAAATCCTCCCTCCCCGAGCTTCCCCTCCATTGCAAAATTTCTGGTTGCCCTTGCCAACAAACTATAGGAAAATCCTTTGGGCCCATGCCCTCTCTCGAATTCTAATTGATCGATGGATAATTCGAGAGCCATCTCTCGTCTTCTTTATCCCTCCATTGGTTTTCTTACGCCACATTAGAAACCACACCGAACCCAACATGCACGGCAGGCCGATACCAAGGACTAACCCCAACACCAACGCCGTCTTGCTCTTTGTCGGAGGACTGGGAGAACTCAAATAGGAGGAATTGAAATCCCAGGAATAGATGCTATGTGTCTCGTAGCAATTCCTGTCGCAGCGGAGAAACCAACGGCTACTTATCCGGCAGGTACGTCCTCAAGTCCACGGGGTATGACAGGCTCCAAGTGAGCTGAGGATCTGAAGCTGCTGAGGAAGACGCTCAAATTTTGGGTGACAGCGTTATATTCACAGTTGCTAGGAATTGCACATTATCTCTAATGCTAGCGTTCAAGTCCACGTGCGTTTTGGAAAAGATCGACCAAATGTCGATGCCCACATGGTCGGAGCTCGAATCGTTGTACCTTTTGTTTTGGAAAGTATCAAATTCGACAGCCACGATCTGATTCTCCGTATATATCCTAAATAGTCCGAGAGTTCCACCGAATGAAATATTGGTTCTCAAAAGGGAAAGGTGAGAGGAAGAAAGCAAGCCCATCGCCATTTACAGTTTCTCCGATGCTGTTGATAGCGAATCTGAAATTTGTTGTGAAGTTGGCAAGCGTTCCTGAAGCTTTGTCCCAGAGATGCACCGCTTCAAGATATGTGGCACTTCCAACGCTATCTAAGGGTAGCGCCCGCCTGGTTCTTGGTGAGCTGGACGGTGCGTTAAAGATGCTGCCGTTGCCTGCATCGCCTTAAGAAGAAAGTTCGGCCCAGTTGCCAGAGAGGTTGAGAGGGGAGTGGGCTTGCAAGGGGGATCAAGATGGATAACAGCTGAAAGAGGAGAACTATGATATACAGATATCTAAAGTTGCAGAGAGCCATTGCTCGCTTGGGAAGGATTGGAAGCTTAATTTTGCCAAATTGGATTTTAGTGGTAGAAGGAAGGGCAAGGGAGCAGTTAAATTAAGGGATGGTCGGGAATTAAGCATTCGAAGAGGTCAGATATGTGCTTAGAATTGAATTGGGTGGGGGTAGGTACGTCTTTCCCGTGAAAAATGTCTAGCGTTCACACGGGCTGTCTTTTCATAACTTAATTTTTCTTAAAATTAATTGAACCGATTGGTACCAGCAAATATTCACGAGCATTATATCAATTCAAAAAATAAATAAAAAAATTAATTCACACCTAAAAAATAAAGAATAAAAATACAATTAATATTTTTATTTTTATTTAAAAAATAATAATATAATTTATATTTGTGCTCATGAAGCAGTGAATGAATAATAAAATATAAATATATGATTTATATTTATATTTTTTATTTAAAAAATATATAAATGAAAGGATAATTAATAGTGTGCCTTATATTTTATTTTTTATAAAAATAAAATATCATTATCAAATAAACTTTTTTATTAATTTGTATGGATCTCTTTAAACGGATAATTGGTATTGTTTTGCACAGAAAATTTGATCGGGTCCTCGCACATGGTAAGACCCGGTATTGCCATGGCAGATTTTTGTTTTGCACATGGTAAGACCCGGTATTGTTTTGCACAGAAAATTTGAATGTAAAACTATATTTATAATTAAATATAAATTTTAACAATGCTTGACTTTGGACTATTTCTTTTGCTTTGAAAAATATTCAGATAAAGACAACAATTCAAAGTGAAATAGCAGTTATATGAATATAAAACTATATTTAGATACGATAAGATTTAGTCGTCGGTCGAGATTGATGGTTGAAAATGCAATATTTCTTGTATTTTGAAGCCGAATGATAAAATAGAGAAGGCGACGCCAACGGGGGAAAAGAAAAACTGCTAAATAAAAAAGTGATCAAACTGAACGATAAAAAAGTCATCGATCTAAGGTATAGAACTCGTATTGTACCGGCGACCGAGTTGCATTGCGGTGGGAGGCCAACCACACACCCATGCAACTTGAATGAGAACGTTATTCTTCTGGAAGCCATCTTTCTCTGTCCTCTTCCCATGTTTAAATATGCGGCGAGGAATACCACGTGCACCTTCGGCCTCGTTTGGATAAAGAAAAAAAAAATAGAAAGAAAAGTAAATTAAAGAAAAAAATAGAAGGAAATAAAGTTTATGTTATTTGGATAAAAAAAAGAAAGAAAAAAAAATTAAAAAAAAATAGAGAAAAAAAGTAATGAATCTCACGTAAAAATTTTCTCTTCAATATCGAAGAAATTTTAAAAAGAAAATTTAAAAATATTTTTTTTATTTTTTTATTTTTGATTCTTAAAAAAATTAATATCTTTTTAATCATTTATAATAAAATATTATTATTATTATAAATTATCAACTTTTCTTTCCTCTCTATTTTCCTTCTACTCATCCATATTTTCTTTTTTTTTTCTTCCCAATTTCTTTCTTTTCATTTTTTTTTTCAGAGCTCAGTCTCAAATTTTAAGACAGTGTTTAAATAAAAAAAATAAAAAAAAATAAATTTTTTATTTTAAAAAATTATAATTAAAAATATTTTTAAAAAAATTAATAAAAATTGTGAATTATTTTTAAATTTTTTTTAAAATAATATTTAACTTTTAAAAAATTATTTTTAAATAATTTATTTTTAAATTAAATATTATTTTATATTTATTTATAGATAATTTTTGAGAAGCCAAACATTATTTAAATAATTTTATGATAAAAGCGCGGCTTTCACCGGCTGACCACCGGCGCGGTTAGGAAACGGTTAGGAAACGTGCCTAGCATGTGGTGAACCCCAGTGCATGATAACAGAAAGCTCGACCTCTACGTGGTTATCTGTGAGAGCGTCGAGTGAACGGGCCCTTGCGTCCGTCAACCAAAGAAGATGCGAAAATCGGTGTGACGGACGGCCGACAAAAGTCGTGATGGCAGCCTGGAGATGGCTGGTCGAAGGCCATCTCCTCTTTATTAAATCCCCCAGTGAAATTGCCCATGGCTTTTCTCATATTAACCGATTTGATGATTCATAAAGTTAACCATCCACCTAATCCTGTATTCATATTGGCCCATTTAATGTTCCATTCCGAATCATATATATTCAAAACAAATATATGAAAATATATAACTATTAAAAGCAAAATATATATAAATTTTAACAACCAATTGATATTTAAATTTACATTTATATTTATTAAATAAAAACATAAATATGGATGTTAATAGTAAAATTAAGGCTTCAGGAAAAGTCAGGTATGGAGGTTTATCAACAATTGACCAATTTTTTCACAATTTTTTTTTTGCAAAAAAAAAAAGAAAATATATACTTGAATTTTTCATTATGAAAATAAAGTTGTTCAATAATTTTAAAGAATAAAATGAAGGTCTGATCACAACAGGGCAAGTCAAGACGAATGATCGAGCAATATCCTTTCAAAATTAAAGAAATAATTTTAGCAAGAGTGTTGCTTCTAGCACCACTCCAATTATCTCCTGCCACAATGAAGTGGTGGGAGACGATATTACCTATTGAAAAGTCAGCCATAAAGGGTGTTTTTTTCTTTCTTTCTTCTCTTTCTCACAGCCTCAATTTCTTTTCACTGATGCAGGGAAGATTCATGCACCATTGGAGCTGAAGCAAGGTCATGAAGAAGACTAATCCTGTTCGGGAAGTGCATGGATTTTTGTAATATGTACCCATCCCAATACATAAAACAAGAATAAAGTTTCATAAAAATTTAGAATTGTTGGGGGGTAAAATCGTCATTGCATTGATATCCGTGCGAGGCGGCTAAGGCTGACCTCCTCCGGGCTTCCCTAGCTCGGCCTCCTCCGGGCTTCCGTAGCTCGGCCCCCGGGCTTCCCTAGCTCGGCCTCTCCGGGCTTCCCTAGCTCGGCCTCTCCGGGCTTCCGTAGCTCGGCCTCTCCGGGCTTCCGTAGCTCGGCCTCCTCCGGGCTTCCGTAGCTCGGCCTCTCCGGGCTTCCCTAGCTCGGCCTCCTCCGGGCTTCCGTAGCTCGGCCTCTCCGGGCCCTAGCTCGGCCTCTCCGGGCTTCCGTAGCTCGGCCTCCCGGGCTTCCGTAGCTCGGCCTCTCCGGGTAGCTCGGCCTCTCCGGGCTTCCCTAGCTCGGCCTCCTCCGGGCTTCCGTAGCTCGGCCTCCTCCGGGCTTCCGTAGCTCGGCTTCCGTAGCTCGCTTCTAGCGATCCACGCCCTGACGTCTACCTCCGCGGAACCTGACGCGGGAGAGCTTAAGCTACCCGAGCAGCACCTTAGGCAAGGAATCATGTTAAGACGTGGCCTAAGACCTATGTAACCGCCCCAGGTCTACTCACCCAGATCCCAAGACATCAAGGAGCTCTCCCAGCCGTCGATCCCTTAACAACAAGGCGTGGATTCTAACGGCCCCACAACGGCCTGATTCTGTCTACCCCCGTATCGTAACAACCTCAGAACCTTCCAGAAGATGCTCAAGTCCCCAGGTGACAGTCTATAAATATCAGATTGGCAGATTCCCTCAGGTACGCGACTCTGACGCACACCACCACTCTCAGCTCTCTCCTGCCCTTTGGAGCCTCCGATTGGCCGCCCCCGGAGAGGTCTCCCGGAGAGATCCACCTCCCATTGTCTGGTTGATCGCCGATTCCTTCCCCACTGACTTGAGCGTCGGAGGGTCTTCCGCGGAGGACCACCCCCAGCGTCCCTCCGCGTGTGGGCTTCTTTTGCAGGTCCGCCGCACCCCCTCTTCCCGGAGATCGACCGCGCCCGAGTCGGAGGACGGATCCCGGCGGCAACAGATTGGCGCTAGAGGAAGGGCCTCAAGTCCCATTAAAACTTGAAGAAAGGAGACAAGGATCTTAATCCGGAGAAGAACCTCTCTGATGGCCAACCGGAAGAGAGCAACCTCTGATGCCCAAGATCAGGTCGCCTCCCAGAGGCCTGATCCGACTGGCGCCACAGCGCCGCAACCCCCACCTGTCGAGACTCCGTCGCCGCCTGCCATTCCGGTGACCCAGGACCAGTTTGCTACGCTGGTCCAGCAAGTCCAGGCTCTTACCCACCTGGTCCAGGAGCGCCTTGCGGCTCCTCCTGCTTCGCATCCCCAGAAAGAAGCGGCGACTTCTTCTTCGCCGGCAACCTCCTCCTCTGATCCGCATGAATCAGCGGATCCCCCACATCGCCCCAGGGGGGACAAACCGGTCCCTCGAACCGGTTACGATAGAGATCCTCCCAGATCTCGGCGAGCCCGCTCCTCTCTCCGGCGACGTCTCACCATGATTCGACGCCATCCTTGCGGTTCTCGCGCCCAGCTCCTCCTCTAGCCGGTGAGGAGGAGATCCGCCGTCAGATCCAAGAGATGCGTCAGGAGCTGGACGCCGCCAAGCAGACCCATCTGCCCCAGCCCAAAGCAGAGCAGGGCATCCCTTTCTCTAAGGGATCATGGAGGAAGTGATTCCCTCCCACGTTAAGCTGCCAACCGTCGAGCCCTATCACGGCTCCACTGATCCGGACGACCATCTCAGCAGCTTCCGGTCAATAATGATGTTCCACGGAGCATCTGATGCGATCCTCTGCCGAGCCTTCCCATCCACCCTCAGAGGATCCGCCCGAACCTGGTTCAACGCCTTGAAACCGGGTTCCATTGATTCATTCGACGAGCTGAGCCACCTTTTTATTGGCCAGTTCGTCAGCAGCCGCCGCCACCGACGGAGATCCGACTCCCTCTCCGAAGTCAAGCAGAGAGAGGGGGAGTCCTTGAGAAATTATCTTGGCCGTTTCAACAAGGCCATGTTGGAGGTGGACCACCTTAATCATGAGGTGGCTATGTCCGCCCTGGCGGGGGGAGTTTCAAAGGAGAGCGACTTCTATCTGGCAATGGAGGTCAGCTACCCCCCATGTCTGTCTGATATGATGGCCCTTGCGGACAAGTACGCTAGGGTCGAGGAGTCGCGGAGAGTGGCCCGCGCTGAGCAAGCAAGAAGAAGCAAGAGCCCAAAGCTCCCGACAGACACCGCCCTGTCCGTCGGCCAAGTCCGCCTCGCCGCCAAAGAGTCCCTCCGCTGCCGCCAAGGAATCGCTCCCGGAGTCCTCCCAGGCGATTCGATCGCTACACTCCGCTGACTGTGCCCCGGGCGCAAATCCTCATGGAGATAGAGCGCCAGCTTCCCCGACCAGTACCTCTCCGAGGGAACCCGACCCGAAGAGATCCCGCCAAGTACTGCCGCTACCATAGGGAGCATGGTCATGACACTGAAGAATGCTGGCAGCTGAAGAATGAGATCGAGAGGCTGATTCGGCGGGGACGGTTGGACCAGTTCAGAAGGGCACCCGAGCCGCAGCAACAAGGAGGTGACCGCCAGCCCGAGCTCCCACAACTCCCTCCTCCACCAAATCCGCCCGTGGTTGGCCGTATCAACATGATTGAAGAGGCCGGCGGATCGAGCTCCAGGGGCAACGGTGATGCACCGGTGCCAAAGAAGGCACGCACGGGCGAACTTTCCTTTTCTGATGATGATCTTCTTGGGATACAGCTTCCCCATGATGACGCACTTGTTGTATCCCTTAACTTGAACAATTATGATGTAAGCCGAATCCTCGTGATAGTGGAAGCTCGGTAAACGTTTTGTACCTCGGTGTGTTTGCCAGGATGAAATTGCTCATGGAAAACCTTCGAGCCGTGGATTCCACCCTGATGGGATTCACCGGCGACGTCATCGTCCCAGAAGGAATCGTCACCTGACGGTCCGCGCGGGAACCTGGCCCCTTGTACCATTGTACAGACCGACTTCCTAGTGACCGACCTCAGGTCCCCATACAACGCCATATTCGGCAGGCCGGGTTGATGTCCCTCAAGGCGGTTGTCTCCATCCCGCATCTGTCTATGAAGTTCCCCACCGAGCAAGGAGTTGGAGTGGTTCGGGGAAGTCAAGCCATGGCTCGGCAATGTTTCGTCACGAGCCTTCAGTCCAGAATGCCCGAAGTTGACGGGCTAGACGCTCGTGAGGACTTCGCCGAACAACGGGGAGAACCGGCGGAAGAACTGGAAGAAGTACCGCTGGACGAAGCTCGGCCCGACCGAACCATAAGGATCGGGTCGCTACTCGAAGGAGAGCCTCGTCGCGAGCTGATCAGATTCCTCCAAAGCAATGCGGACATCTTCGCCTGGACCGCCTCCGACATGCCAGGGATTGACCCCGAGGTCCTCGTCCATCGCCTCAATGTGGACGAGATGCACAGGCCTGTTAAGCAAGAAGAGAAGCTTCGCCCCAGAACGGCAAAAAGCCATTGAAGAGGAGGTCGACAAACTCATCAAAGCCAATTTTGTCCGAGAGGTGAATTATCCAAGTTGGTTGTCAAATGTCGTCATGGTGAAAAAGTCGAACGGCAAATGGAGGATCTGCATCGACTTCACCGACCTCAACAAGGCATGCCCGAAGGACAGCTTCCCCCTCCCTCGGATCGACCAGCTCGTGGACGCCACCTCAGGCCACCAAATGCTGTCATTCATGGATGCCTATTCGGGCTACAATCAGATCCGGATGGCCCCCGAAGATGAAGAAAAGACCGCCTTCATAACC
Organism: Calamus simplicifolius; assembly: GCA_900491605.1. Lineage (NCBI taxonomy): Eukaryota > Viridiplantae > Streptophyta > Magnoliopsida > Arecales > Arecaceae > Calamus > Calamus simplicifolius. Next base: position 29,723 of record UESW01002091.1, on the reverse strand, counting down.
GACCGAGGTACCTACTGTTACCGAGTTATGCCTTTCGGTCTTAAAAATGCAGGAGCGACCTACCAGCGGCTGGTCAACAAGGTGTTCAAGGAGCAAATCGGCCGGAACATGGAGGTGTACGTGGATGATATGCTGGTCAAAAGCAAGGAAGCGCTGCGGCATGTTGAGGACCTCGCGGAGAGCTTTGCCACGCTGCGCAAATATGGGATGAAGCTCAACCCAACCAAGTGTGCCTTCGGCGTCAATTCCGGGAAATTCCTCGGCTTCATGGTCTCCCAGCGGGGTATCGAAGCTAACCCTCAGAAGATTCAAGCTCTCCAACAAATGGCGCCCCCAGCGTCTATTAAAGAGGTCCAGCGCCTAACCGGGAGGATAGCGGCCCTTAACCGCTTCGTGGCTCGGTCAGCCGAGAGATGCCTCCCCTTCTTCAAAACTCTCCGATCGGCCAAAAATTTCCAGTGGACTCCTGAGTGCCAGAAATCATTTCAAGATCTCAAGAAGTACCTCGGCTCGCCTCCGCTTCTCAGTAGTCCGATCCCAGGAGAGACCTATTTCTGTACCTGGCGTTTCGGAGGGCGCAGTTTGCTCGGTGCTAGTCAAAGAAGAAGGCAAAGTCCAGAGGCCGATCTACTATGTGAGTAGGCTGCTCCGCGATGCGGAGACGAGGTACACCAGGATTGAGAAGATAGTGCTGGCTTTGATCACCTCGGTCCGGAAGCTACGGCCTTATTTTCAAGCACATTCAGTGACGGTCCTGACCGATCAACCCATCAAGGCGGTGGTCCACCGTCCAGAAACATCGGGGAGGATGACCAAATGGGCCGTCGAACTAAGCGAGCATGACATACATTTTCAACCTCGCCGGCCATCAAAGCCCAAGTGCTGGCCGACTTCCTCCTCGAGTGTACCATCCCAGAAGACGGCTCTACCCCAGAAAATCCCGAAGGACCAAAGCCTGAGCTCGGTGGCTCCTTCACGTCGATGGGTCGTCCAATGCCCATCACTCCGGTGCGGGTCTAGTTCTCACCAGCCCAGAGGGAATGATCTTCGAATATGGCGTCCGATTCTCCTTCCCGGCTTCCAACAACGAAGCCGAGTACGAGGCCCTGTTAGCTGGTCTCCGGATCGCCCGCAACCTGAAGGTGGAAAAGCTTAACGCCTTCACCGACTCTCAGCTGGTGGCCGGCCATGTGCGGGGAGAGTTTGAAGCCCGAGAACCCAACATGATCCGATATCTCCAAGAGGTGCGCGGCCTACTTCCCCATTTTGCCGAGTTTGAAATTATTCAAATTCCTAGATCGAAAACGCCCGTGCCGACCTACTCTCCCGATTGGCAACCGCGGAGACGATGGATGCTGAACAAAAATTCCACCTGGAGACTCTGGAAAAGCCGAGTATCATGGAAGCCGACCGGTGATGCAAATCGAGGCCGAACCATCCTGGTTCGACCCTATCCTCAACTATCTCAAAGAAGGGTCGCTCCCATCCGACCGAAGAGAGGCCAGGAAATTGAAGCTGCAGGCGACCCACTATGTATTGATTGACAGCCAACTTTACAAGCGGTCTTTTTCTATGCCGCTGCTCAGATGCCTCCGCCCATCCGAGGCGAACTATGCTCTACGAGAGGTACATGAAGGGATTTGCGGCAACCATCTGGGGAGCCGGTCCCTATGCCACAAGGTGCTACGGCAAGGCTATTACTGGCCGACCATGCAGAAAGACGCGGACGATCTAGTCCGAGCCTGTGACGCCTGCCAGAGACATTCAAGCATCCAGAGGCTCCCTTCCGCCGAGCTAGTTTCCATATCCTCCGCCTGGCCCTTTGCCAAGTGGGGGATGGACATCCTCGGCCCATTCCCGCTTGCGACGGGACAGCGGAAATTCTTATTTGTCGCCATCGACTACTTCACCAATGGGTTGAAGCGGAAGCAGTTGCGCAAATCACCGAAGCACGGGCCAGAGACTTTGTGTGGAGGTCCATCGTCTGCCGGTTCGGCCTCCCCCACACCATAATCACCGATAACGGTAAGCAGTTCGACAATTCCAAGTTCCGCCAATTCTGCGAGGAACACGGAATCCGTCACCACCTTACTTCGGTCGGGCACCCACAAGCCAACGGAGCGGCCGAAGTGACCAACAGGACCCTCCTCCAAGGAATCAAAGCTCGCCTCTCTAGAGCCCAAGGCAGGTGGGCGGATGAGCTACACCATGTCTTATGGGCCTATCGCACCACCCCGAGAATCCCGACGGGCGAGACTCCATTCCGAATGGCTTTTGGTACGGAGGCCGTCATCCCTGTGGAAATAGGCCTCCCATCTTTGCGGGTGGAGAGTTATTCAGAGGAAGCAGCAACGAACAACTCCGCACCAACCTCGACTTGGTAGAGGAAGTCAGAGAGAAGGCCCGAATCAGGACGGCCGCCTATCAACAGAGGGTGGCTCGGTACCATGCCTCCAGGGTCAAGGGGAAACCTTCCTACCCGGCGACCTCGTCCTCCGAAAAGCTTCTGTATCCAAACCGCTGGAGCAAGGAAAGCTGGCGCCAAACTGGGAGGGCCCGTACCAAATCACGGAGATCATTGGGCCGGGAACCTACAAGCTGCAGGATCTCGATGGGAAATCCATCCCCCGAACGTGGAACTCGGACAACCTCCGCAAATACTATCAATAGGGTATGTCCTCATGCTTCGCCAGTTATCTATTTTCCCGCAGCTTGCTGTGAATCGATTATGCACCATATTGCCATAAATCATAAAAGGAAATAGATGCTGCTTACCAATCCTCGGTACAACCGAGTTATCTGCCTGGACAGGAAATCTCCGAACCTTGGCAGGGCCAAGTAAAACTTCTCGAACCTCGGCTGGGCCGAGCAACAAATCTCCGAACCTTGGCAGGGCCAAGTAAAACAAAGTCTCCGAACCTCGGCAGGGCCGAGCAACAAATCTCCGAACCTTGGCAGGGCCAAGTAAAATCTCCGAACCTTGGCAGGGCCAAGTAAAAAAGTCTCCGAACCTCGGCAGGGCCGAGCAACAAATCTCCGAACCTTGGCAGGGCCAAGTAAAACAAAGTCTCCGAACCTCGGCTGGGCCGAGCAACAAATCTCCGAACCTTGGCAGGGCCAAGTAAAATCTCCGAACCTTGGCAGGGCCAAGTAAAACAAAGTCTCCGAACCTCGGCTGGGCCGAGCAACAAATCTCCGAACCTTGGCAGGGCCAAGTAAAACAAAGTCTCCGAACCTCGGCTGGGCCGAGCAACAAATCTCCGAACCTTGGCAGGGCCAAGTAAAACAAATCTCCGAACCTTGGCAGGGCCAAGTAAAACAAAGTCTCCGAACCTCGGCTGGGCCGAGCAACAAATCTCCGAACCTTGGCAGGGCCAAGTAAACAAAGTCTCCGAACCTCGGCTGGGCCGAGCAACAAATCTTCGAACCTTGGCAGGGCCAAGTAAAACAAAATCTCCGAACCTTGGCAGGGCCAAGTAAAACAAAGTCTCCGAACCTCGGCTGGGCCGAGCAACAAATCTCCGAACCTTGGCAGGGCCAAGTAAAACAAATCTCCGAACCTTGGCAGGGCCAAGTAAAACAAAGTCTCCGAACCTCGGCTGGGCCGAGCAACAAATCTCCGAACCTTGGCAGGGCCAAGTAAAACAAAATCTCCGAACCTTGGCAGGGCCAAGTAAAACAAAATCTCTGAACCTTGGCAGGGCCAAGTAAACAAAGTCTCCGAACCTCGGCTAGGCCGAGCACAGATCTCCGAACCTTGGCAGGGCCAAGTAAAATGTTTCTCCGAACCTCGGCTGGGCCGAGCGATAAATTCCCCGAGCCATGACAAGGCAAGGAAGAAACCATTCGGGCTAAGACCCCAGCGAAAGGTCTAAACCTACAAGCCTCGACCAAAGCCGAACGGCCCCCAGACAGTCCCCCAAGGGACTTCGCCCGGTTCGAAGACGGGCGCTAAACGAAAATCATCGGCATGCGAAAAAATGCCACCATCGGCAGAACTCCCCCAAGAGGCTATAAAGCCTCACGTAACCGGCCAAGGGCCCCAGGCTGGGCCGGGAAATTCTCCCTAGCAGTAGAAAACCTTTGGGCGATCCCCCCTGTAGCTCGTCATTCGAAATATCTACGATTAATACGCAGGGCGATGGGACCAAACCGACACCCAAGTCCGTCGAGCGTATTGAGGTAATCATTCTCAAAGAAGAAAGAAATTCCTGAAAACGAGTCTATTTTCCATTTAAATAAAAAGGAGCTACTGCGAGGCACAAAACACGGAAAAACAAAAGTGAAAACGGGAACGGGCAAAGGCCCCGGAGTCAGTCGCCCCCAGAGGCCAACAGCTCCTCCAGACGCCCCGCCAGGTCGGCCACCTGCTGACGGAGGGACACGATCTCCTCCTCTTGCCGGTCCATTATCCGGCGTAAGGTTTCCGCCTCCCGGACCGAGACATCCAAGAGTTCTTCGGCGGTCCTCGCGAGCTGCTCATTGATTGCAAAGCCCGACGCGAGGGTCAGCCCATCGACGGTAACGGAGGTACTCCTCCCCTCCGAGTACGGCGGGCCGCTGACCGAGGAATACGAATCACTCGGCGATCGCGCTGGAGAGGCCATTCTTTTTCGGAGCTCAGACCGAGGGATGGCCGAAACCAATCCCCTCGGTCATATTTATACCCGCCAGGAAGGTATCCCGATCGGCCACGCCGCGAACGCCGATCCATGAGAGTTTGCCGCGTGTCACCATTCTAATGCATGAGGAATCCGAAGAGTCACGCCATATCCCGAGTAAGATCGATGAGCGCGAACAGACTGTTCGGGGGTTCCCCAGGCGAACACTTTCCAATCTGTCGCCCCTGCATTAAATACATTCGGCGCTTCCCCGAGCCGCTCAATACCACCCCCTTTTTCGGAAAACGTGGAAGTCCGCCGATCGGCCGATAGCTCGCCCCCTCGGAAAGAGTAGCGTCGCCAATAAATGCATGACAACACGCCGCCCGTTCCGCTCGGGCGCCCCCTTTTATTAAGTGCCACGTGGGCCTAACGCTATGGCCTACAATGGCAACTGAACCGCTCCCTCGAGCTACAATAATCTCCGAACCTCCGAGCTACCAGTTCTCCAAACCTCGGCAGGGCCGAGTTCTCCGAACCTCGGCAGGGCCGAGCTACCAGGAACCTCGGCGCCAAGCCTCGGCAGGGCCGAGAGTTCTCCGAACCTCGGCAGGGCCGAGCATTCTCCGAACCTCGGCAGGGCCGAGCTATAAAGTTCTCCAAACCTCGGCAGGGCCGAGCTATAAAATTCTCCGAACCTCGGCAGGGCCGAGTTACCAGTTCTCCGAACCTCGGCAGGGCCGAGCTATAAAATTCTCCAAACCTCGGCAGGGCCGAGTTACCAGTTCTCCGAACCTCGGCAGGGCCGAGCTAAAATTCTCCGAACCTCGGCAGGGCCGAGCTATAAAGTTCTCCAAACCTCGGCAGGGCCGAGCTATAAAATTCTCCGAACCTCGGCAGGGCCGAGCTACCAGTTCTCCGAACCTCGGCAGGGCCGAGCTATAAAATTCTCCGAACCTCGGCAGGGCCGAGCTATAAGTTCTCCAAACCTCGGCAGGGCCGAGCTATAAAATTCTCCGAACCTCGGCAGGGCCGAGCTACCAGTTCTCCAAACCTCGGCAGGGCCGAGCTATAAAATTCTTCGAACCTCGGCAGGGCCGAGCTACCAGTTCTCCAAACCTCGGCAGGGCCGAGCCGCAAAATTCTCCAAACCCTGGCAGGGCCAAGTAAAATGTTCTCCAAACCTTGGCAGGACCAAGTAAGACGTTCCCCGGAACTCGAAACTTGACTATCCCAAGTAGCTGGCCCCTTGCACTATGACGAGAAGGGGTGCGGATTCCCTAAGCTTCGGCCAGGACCGACCTACGGTAAACCAAGCTCCAATGAGAGCGGAGCACAAAAGTGCCAGACTCCTAACCCAAGCAAGGAGCGTATTTTGCCAAACGGTCTACGAATCGCCGAATACGAACCTCGATTAGTTCGGATGGCGTGAAGTCCTCGTCTAAGGGCAAACAGAATGCTTTTGACGCCCACAAATAACAATAGCGAAAAGCTCGGCACAAGAAAAGATAGAGGTCAAAAACAAAATATAACTCTCTTTATTGCCGGTCATGATCAATTACAAATGCCTCACAGGCATTACAAGAGCATTGAAATGCATGAAATAAAGACAAATGCAAAACCCGAGCAACTGCTACAAAGCAGACCCAGGCGACTACGATGTTCTGACGGTCGGATCGGCAAATCAGGCAAACCAGGAAATCAGTCCGCCTGGGCAGGATGAATTAAAAGATCCAAAAGGAGGCATGGCCCGCGGATGCTGATTCTGAGGATCCGAACGATCCGGCCTGCCCCCCCTAGGAGGGGGTGCTGGATCGCGGGTCGCCACCCAGCCAAGGGAACCGAGGACCATCCGACCCCGGTCGCTCCCATCTTCTCCCTCCCGTGGCAAGGATTCCCCTCAGAGAAGGGACGGGAACCTAAGCCAACAAAAAAGGGAGAGTCTGTGCGTGCTACGGGGGTGTCGACGCACTTCCTACCATAAGCCCCCCATAACCGACCGCAAAGATCACACGGAAGAGTTATATGTGCGCTCCCCGTGTGATCCCTGCGCCCCCCATGTGCGCTCTCCATGTGATCTCCGGGACTCATCCCCTAAGGGCGAGCCATCCTCCAGCTGCTCCCCGGTCGCCCCAGCTATCCGGTGGCAAGGAGCCCATGAAAAGAAAAGTCGATCCTCCCACTCGTAGCAACAGAGAAATGAGCATAGTAAAAGCTCTGGCGAGAAAAGAAACTTTGGGGATAACCAGATGAGACCCCCTTTTCCCTTTTATAGGCGGAAATGGACCAGGAAAAGCCACCCAGGCTGCGCGTCCCGAGATTTAAATTTCCAAGTAGTACTTCCACGTGGTCTCCCAAGATTGGCGCCCCACTGCGTGCCAAACCCACCGCCCGAACCAGGACGTGTACGAAGATCCCCTCCTAATCCCGAATCACAGTCATTAAATGCAGGAAATTGTCCGCTGATGCTTCGAAAACCGGCGGGCTCAGAAAATCGTCCTTCAAAAAGTACTGTCCAATAGTGGACGGTTGCGTGCGCGTCATAACGAGGCGACCTGCGTGGGAAAAGAGCACCTTCCGGAAAGCTCTGATGTAGCTTTATGCCCCCCACTGTGCCGTATCACCGTTTCTAGTAAAGTAAAAACCGAATCGCCTGCGGGATAGCAGGACACTGGCAGGATGGCAGGAATCACGCCGACCTGTTTTCGCCCGTCGGCCCTAGCTGACCCAATTTATCTGTCGGCCCTAGCCGACCTACTTTATCCGTTGGCCCTAGCCGACCTAATTTATCTGTCGGCCCTAGCCGACCTACTTTGTCCGTCGGCCCACGACGACCTAATTTATCTGTCGGCCCTAGCCGACCTACTTTATCCATCGGCCCTAGCCGACCTAATTTATCTGTCGACCCTAGCCGACCTACTTTGTCCATCGGCCCTAGCCGACCTACTTTGTCCGTCGGCCCACGACGACCTACTTTGTCTGTCAGCCCACGACGACCTACTTTTATCCGTCGGCCCACACCGACCTGCTTTCGTCCGTCGGCCCTGGCCGACTTATTTCATTCATCGGCCCCAGCCGATCTAATTCATCCTCCGGCGCCAGCCGACCTATATTGTTTCATCGGTCCCTACCGATCTATTCTGCCTGTCGGCCATGGCCGACCTATTTTGCCTATCGGTCCGAGCTAACGCGTTTGCCTAGTCTCGGGATAAAGATAACCCAAGATCGCTAGCGAGCCACAGAACGCTCAAGGCGAAACTGAACGACGATGAGACCGAACTAGGGCAGCACTTAAGTCAAAACAGAAAGTTCTTTTATTAAGGAAAGACAAACAAACAAGGTACAATAACAACTCCTACGAACCAGGAGCCGCACCAGCCTTTGAGGAGCCCTCAGTTGCACCTGCGGAGGCATGACTAGGCTCACCTTTCTTCGATATTCTTGCCCCCTCGGTGGCAGTTTGCAATCGTCCCTCAGAAGCTGCAGCTTCGCTGGGACTAGGGGCGGCGCCATGTTCACCGTCAGAAACATCGACACATTCATCTTCGTCCTCTTCTTCCTCATCTTTGTCTTCTTCTGAATCTTCAACGCCCAGAAAAGAAAGGTCCCACTCCGGGCGCTCACTAAGAATCCGCTGCTTACACTCTTCCATCCCATGACGGAAGGCGTCAACGCTAATAGCGTCCTGCCTACCCCTGAGAATGGCGTGCTGCGTGTTGGCCTCCGCAGTCTGCTTCTCGGCCTCGATCACTTGGGCCTTCAAAATGGCATTTTGTTCCTCAAGCTCGCTGGCCCATGCCTCGAGTTTCGAGCTCCTGCTGCGAGTGGACGCGAGCACACCTTGGAGAGCCCGAATCTCCGACCCCATCTTCGCCATCTGGAAAAAGCTAAAATCAATCGGCATCGCAAGGAGCCAATGGAAAAATAAAGAGGATAAAATGGGAGCATACCTCCCCCTCTCGCCTGGCCAGCCTTTTGGCCAGCTCCTCGGCCTCACTCCGTGCTCTTGTCCTGTCAGCGCCGACCAGCTCGACCCTCTCTTGCAGGGTACTAATCTTCGATTGTCTGGCCTCAATCTCTCCGCGAGCTTGCGACAACTCGTTACTCACTCGAGTCATCATCCCTTGATGCCACCTGGCGCTCTCCTTCAAATCGGCAATTTCACCATCACGCCGTTTCAATTCCTCCTCCATTTCATCAAGCATTCTCGCCAGGCGCCTTCTCTCATCGTCGGCCTCCCTCCCCCGCCGACTCATGCTCTCACCGTGTTCCCGCTGCATCGCCGCCATCTCCGCGAAATGTTTCGATTTAATTTTTGCCAACTCCAAGCATGCGTCGTTGTTCCTCGCCAGGAGTCCCTGTAACTCCTCCACCCGGCGTTTCTTCTTGGACACCTCGTCCATGGCGGCCTGATGTGCCGCCCTTGCCGCCTTCGAGTTCCTGTCCATCGAGTCCATGAGCTCTTCAAACTGCTCGGACACCTTCAGCCGTGATTGGAGCTCGACATTCTCCCTCCGGGCCTGAACACTGGCCCCCGTTGCCAAACTCAGGCGCCAGCAAATCGCCCGGGAAAGCAAAATGCTATGCAAAGACAAAAACCGAATAAGCGCCCACGATGGGGTCCATCGGGAAACATCTGCCACATAGGAAAAGTGACTCACCCGCGAAGCGTAGTCCCGAGTCATCCTCATCAAAGTCGTATTATCAATGGCAGGAAGGAGATGGATACTCTCAGCTACACCTTGCTGCTCGAACGCAGCATCGACCAATCCCAGGTCGGCAAACTTGTCCGCCAACGGATCCGCACCCGGATGCAGGACCGACCTTATCATGGCGGAAAACGCCTCATCAATGCTGGTCTCCGAGCTGCTGGGTTGACCGGCCCCGCCTGAGGGACCGGCCTGGAAAACCCCCAGCTGAGAAGCCTTCAACCTCTCAGCCTCCTCCATCAAGGCCCTGGCTTGGGCCTCTTCAGATAGCTCGGCCAGCCCAAGCGCCAGCCTCCCCAAAATCTTCTTCGAGGGAGCCCCGATCGTGGGACCCCCACTTTGTTGTGCTCCCTCCACCGATGCATCCTTTCCAGTCGCTACCACCTGTGTCTCCTCCGCGAGCTCCCCCGAGGCCTCGGTCTGACCCGCCTCTTGACCCATCGAGGGCGCCCCGACCTCACTGCTACCAGACTCCCCGGCGGACAGACCAAGTGGGGGCTCCCCCTGAACCTCCTCCGCTGCGGCTGTCTCCTCCCCCTCTCCCGCTGGAGCCAGTAGTAATCCCGCGGGGGCAATGGGCCCCTCTGCTACGGCCGCCTCCGATGGACCCGCCGCGGGTTCCTCTTTCAAAGGGGATGCAGTCGGACGAGCCAGCGGAGCTTCGTCCGAACTGTCCGATATCTCCAGTACAAGGGCGCCAGGTGCCGTGGCCATTCTCCCCGGATCCTCCTTCGCCCTCGGCGGTCCTACGGGGACTGCTCCAACGTCCGACGGGCTTTTGGCAGAGGTGTGGGCCCTTTTCTCGGGCCGGCCGCTGTCCGCACCGCTACCTTCCCCCGGGCGCTTTCCCCTCTTCCTCTTGGAGAGGCTCGACAACGCCAACCTTGTGGCTGTTAAACCAAAATTTACACACTCAAACCCAAGCGTGGTAATCAAGAAAAATACACAGCGCAAAAAGGAACTCACCTTGAGGATCCAGAGGGCTGAGCCCGGCTGCGAAGAGGGCCCCCTCCGATAACAGGTCGTTAGTTGAAAATACCTGTCCATTACGAAGGACATCCAGGTCCCTCTCCTCCTGCGCCGATAAGGCCGGATGCGTCTCCGCATCCCTCGCAACTTCCCCCCATCGTCGAGGGAAATCGGAACCAACGTTCCCCTCCGCAATCACGAACCGGCTCTTCCACCCCTTGATAGAAGAAGGCTTATCCGCGATGACATTAAAAGATCTCCGGGGCCCGAGGGAGGTCCACTCCGATTTCCTCCCAGGAGTCAAGTGGTAACAGGTGAGGAAAAGGGGGAGAGTTGCAACGACTTGAATCTGGTGGCACATCGAAATAAATCCAACGATATTCCGCCAACTATTTGAAGCCACCATCGACGGACAGATGTTGTAGTGGGTCATGATCTCCTTCACCAAGGGATGGAGAGGAAAACAAAGACCCGCCTTAAAACTATCCTCGTAAACAAAGACTCCAGACTCTAATCCCCGAGTAACCCTATCTTCGGGTTCCGGCACCCGCAGAACTACATCCAGGGGCAGACCATACCTTTGGTGGATCCTCCCCAAATCCTCAGCAACGATGTCTGAGGCCACATCTTCAGGGCTCATCGCCATCTCGGTTGAGGGAAGTCCTGGGCGAAAACGATGAACGCTGGAGAGGTATGAGAGACCAAATGCTCTTCTGAAAACAGGGTGAGAAGACGCCGCGAACATGCGCACATGTGCATAAGCATGTATATATATAGGGCGGCCGTCACTTCGCTTCTCCGCCAAGGAACCGCCCTGAGGAGGCGGGACGTCTCATTCGAGGCGTCCGGAACCGCCTCGACAAACCTCCATATCGATCGGGATTCACGGCACGGCGCAATCTCAACCGTCGCTAGTGAAGGAACCTTACCTCCGAAGGTACGATAGCCCTGTTGCATTAATTAGGGCATCATTGCATGAACTGTCTAGGCCAAGATGTCCCATCCATAGGCGCGCCACTTGAGCTTATACTCCCTACGCCCAAACCTACGCTTCGAACTAGGGAGTGGAGGGCATGTGTTGGGAGGTAAAATCGTCATTGCATTGATATTCGTGCGAGGCGGCTAAGGCTGACCTCCTCCCGGGCTTCCCTAGCTCGGCCTCCTCAGGGCTTCCGTAGCTCGGCCCCTTTCGGGCTTCCCTAGCTCGGCCTCTCCCGGGCTTCCGTAGCTCGGCCTCCTCCGGGCTTCCGTAGCTCGGCCTCCTCCGGGCTTCCGTAGCTCGGCCTCTCCCGGGCTTCCGTAGCTCGGCCTCTCCCGGGCTTCCGTAGCTCGGCCTCTCCCGGGCTTCCCTAGCTCGGCCTCCTCCGGGCTTCCGTAGCTCGGCCTCCTCCGGGCTTCCGTAGCTCGGCCTCCTCCGGGCTTCCGTAGCTCGGCCTCTCCCGGGCTTTCCTAGCTCAGCCTCTCCCGGGCTTCCGTAGCTCGGCCTCCTCCGGGCTTCCGTAGCTCGGCCTCTCCTGGGCTTTCCTAGCTCGGCCTCTCCCGGGCTTCCCTAGCTCGGCCTCCTCCGGGCTTCCGTAGCTCGGCCTCCTCCGGGCTTCCGTAGCTCGGCCTCCTCCGGGCTTTCGTAGCTCGCTTCTACCCAGCGATCCACGCCCTGACGTCTACCTCCGCGGAACCTGATGCGGGAGAGCTTAGGCTTACCCGAGCAGCTCCTTAGGCAAGGAATCATATTGAGACGTGGCCTAAGACCTATGGTAACCGCCCCAGGTCTACTCACCCAGATCCCAAGACATCGAGAAGCTCTCCCAGCCGTCGATCCCTTAACAGACGAGGCGTGGATTCTAACGGCCCCACAACGGCCTGATTCTGTCTACCCCCGTATCGTAACAACCTCAGAACCTTCCAGAAGATGCTCAAGTCCCCAGGTGACAGTCTATAAGTATCAGATTGACAGATTCCCTCAGGTGCGCGACTCTGTACGCACACCACCACTCTCACTCTCCTGCCCTTTGGAGCCTCCGATTGGCCGCCCCCGGAGAGGTCTCCCGGAGAGATCCACCTCCTCATTATCTGGTTGATCGCCGATCCCTTCCCCACTGACTTGAGCGTCGAAGGGTCTTCCGCGGAGGACCACCCCCAGCGTCCCTCCGCGTGTGGGCTTCTTTTGCAGGTCCGCCGCACCCCCTCTTCCCGGAGATCGACCGCGCCCGAGTCGGAGGACGGATTTCAGCGGCAACAAGAATAAATTCACATTCATGATATTTCACAACAAGTTAAATTTTCATCACATCTTGAATCATCCAAATTAGATATTATATAAAATAATAATAAGTAATTTCATGAATGTATCTTAATCTTAATGTTTTTATAGAAAATTATAAAAAAAAATCAGCCCATAATTTAAGGATAACTTTTTTTACATTTTTTTTTTATTTTTTTCTCCAATAAAAAATCATATTGTGTGAGTTAGAATCTAGTAAGAGTTAGAAATTATTTTATATATTTATTTTATATTCATTTCTATATTTCTTTTAGAAAATCAGTATTCTAATGGAAATAATAAATTAATTAGCTTTCAAAATTTGAAATGTAGAAAATCTATAGGCTTAGGAGAACTCTCCATCAATCAAATTTAATTGAAATCTTTTGATATCAAAAGAATAGTCTAAAGATGATGCTTCACTTCTATGAAAGTTGGAAGTTTGATAAAGCCAACTCCTATTGTAATCCCCTGGATTGCTTAACTGCTCGTGAGAGTTATCACGAGATCATAAGATAGACTCTAGATATTGAATTCCAAGTATATCTAACTACAGAGTCCCTTGATTTGAGAACTCTGCACTGCCTTTAAAAGATCACCAAAACCTCCTTCCCATCATACGTGAATGCCCCCCTTCTCATCATCTTCTCGTGCGGACGTTTCTTCCCATCATCCCTATGTGCGCGACTGCTCCTGGCCCGCCTGCTCCTGGTAAGTCCCCTGTCCATGCCTGAGAGAGAGAGAGAAAGTTAGAAATAGAAAGTAAAAAAAAGGGAGAGATAGGGAGGAACCGGGTTGAAGAACCCAATCCCTTCCCTGTGCCGACACAGGTTCAGGCCCGGCGGCGTGCCCGCCGCCTCGCCGGGCCTGAGCCCCGGCTGACAACCCCACCGGCACCGAGGGCGGCGTCTGGTGGGGTGCCAGAGAAGAGAGAGAGAAAGAGCTGAGACGAAAGAGAGAGGCCATGGCTACCGGCGGTTCGATCCTTGGTTTTGGCCCGGCGGCGTGCTTGTCGCCTCGCCGGGCCTGAGCTTCGGTCGGAGACCCCCACCGGCACCGGGCAGGTGTCCGGTGGAGGTTCGGCCGGCCACGGTGGCCGGCCGTGCCACCGGCACGCTTCTTGGCTGCGATGAGTCGTGAGGGAGAAGGAGAGAAATTAGGGATAGAGAGAGAGAGGGGAGGCCGGCCACGGCGATGGCCGGCTCTGGCTCGGCCATCGGTGGTCGGACCGTCCCAGATTGGGCCGGCAATGTCGCCGGCGTGATTACGAGCCACCGCGATGAGACAGAGAGAGGACGGGATTTGGATTGAAATTGGAGAGAGAGAAGGGAAAGGGGGGGCCGGCCGCGGCGGCGGCCGGGCTGCCCCTAATTTTGGCCGGCGGTGGCCCTGGCCGCCAGCATGAACTGCTCCCTGTTTTGTTAGAAACAGGGGAGCAACAGTATTAAAAAAAAGAGAAGACGCTGGGCCGGCTGGGCTACTTCGATTTGGGCTTATTGGGCCGGTTCAGGAGCCCAGTTTGAGTAGCATTTTGGGCCCTCTATCGGGCCGACAATGGCAAAGTAAATATATGGCCCGAATCAGGATTGATTCTAATTTCTGGGGATAATTTTGTTTCCCTATTTGGGTGTATACGTTAAGAGATATTCGAGGCCAAAGTTGAGCCCGTGAAGTAGTTTGGGTAGAGTTTAAGAATTATTTTATAATTCAGATTTTAGAAATTTAATAATGAAAAATGATACTGTAGGTTCCCAGGTGTCTAATTAGCTAAGTTATCATTTGGAATTTGCATACTGAGGTAAGTAAGTCAAGTATTATAATTTTATTAATTATTTAATTTATAAACTGTGAACTTATAGTTAATATAATTATGTTAATTTGGCAAATCATATTATTACTATGATAATATGTAATTATGATAATGACAGTAAAACTTTATGTGTCGCCGCGGTTCTCATATGATAGATTATCACATGACAAATTCCTACATGATAGATTCTCACATGATAGATTATCACATTATCACATGACAGATTATCACATGATAGATGACAGAATACTGGTACAAGAACCCTTCCTCTTAGGGGATATTTAAGAGTGATATATAAGATGTGTGTTGTAGGACCGTGGGACACATAAAAAAAATAATGACAATAAAAAATGTTTTGTTTACATCGCATATATTCTAGTAATTATTATTGAATTAAGTTTCAAATTAATTGATCTGATGACATGAATCTGCTGATAGCATGATAAATAAAATTTTGAAATTATATTAGGCTTACTTATTGAGTGTGAGCTCATAGAATTCTCACAATGTTTTTCAGAGCCTCAAGAATGAAGAAGGATAATTGGCATAGAAGAAGCTTCTATTAAATAGACTTAGTTTCATTCTATTGATTTAGTTCAGATTTGCTTGTGTGTAGGGCAGATAGCCCAAGACTGATAATTATGGGTTGTAATAAATCATAGATGTGAATTTTGCTTTATATTGATTTATGTGATGAAGTTCGAGACGCCTTGCATGCCTGGCATGCGGCGAGTTGTCATCCTAGCTCAAATTTTGGGACTGGAGTGTGACACCTATGATTAGGACCTTCAATCATAGTAATGATCAAAATTAAGAGACAAATTAGTGGTATCAGAGCTAGGTTATAACATTAAGGACATATACATGATGACACTTTAGGCAAAACACTAGAGTAACATAGAGACAAATTATAAATTTAAAGGAATCTCAGAAATTATGTTTTGAAAGCCTAACAATTAATGTTTACAGTGATATTAATTACAACTAATTTATTAGGAAATAAGAATGGCACGTCGCACTAGAAGTCGACAAAATGATGAGAGTTCCCGGGTTGGTAATGCTGGCCAACCGGGAGGTCTGGAAGCCACCGGAGCTGCTGCCCCTACCAATTCAGTCGGGACTGATCAGCAGCAACTCCAGACCGAGATGCTTCAGGTTCTCTCGGGTATGGCGCAGTCGATGCGGGACTTGTAGCACCAGATTCTGCAGGCCTTGTCCGCTCAGCCTACTCACATTGCTCCGCAGACACAGCCTGCCTCTTCTGTTCCACAGACTCAGCCTGACTCTACTGCTCCACAGACCCAGCCTACTCCATCTCAATCCTGGATAGGGGTTGGCCGCAGCTTTGCAGACTTCAAGAAATTTGCCCCTGCCCCTTTCTCTGGATCCACCAACCCTGTTGATGCTGAGCGGTGGGTACGAGACATGGAGAAGGCTTTTATGGCCCATGGTAGTCAGGATATAGAGCGGATCAGATTTGCCACCTACCTTCTCCAAGGAGAAGCCTATGATTGGTGGTTAGTTGAGGAGCAGTGTCAGAATGGACAGATTATTTCTTGGGAAGAGTTTAGAGAGATATTCTTCGATAAATATTTCCCCAGGAGTGTACAGAGACAGATGGAATCAGAATTTATCAAGTTGGAGCAAAAGGATCTTTCTGTGGCCCAGTATGAAGCCGAATTCACCAGGTTGGCCCGTTTTGCTCCAAATATTGTGACCAATGAAATAGCCAAGGTCACCAAATTCACTGAGGGACTGCGACCCAGACTGAGGTAAGCGATCAATGCATTTGAGCTCCTCACTTACAGTGCTGTAGTGAATAAGGCCTTGGTGATTGAGAGGGATATAAATGCTGTTCAAAAGGATTGGGAGCTGCGGAAGAAGAGAAAGGGGCCTACTTCTGGCCAATCCTCTACTCAGGTCAAGAAGAAGGGTGCACAGCAAGCTCCAGCTGAACCACAGAATAAGGAAACTCGTTGCATTCATTGTGGTAACTCCCACCCTGGAAAGCCTTGCCGCAGAGTGACTGGTGCCTGCTTTGTCTATGGGAAAACTGATCACAAGATTGCTACCTATCCCTTTCGAAAGGATCCACAGCCTTCTTCAAGTCAAGGAATGAGCCAGCAACAGCAGCAGCAGCCACCAAGGACCCAGGGATGGGTCTTCAACCTCACTCAGTAGGATGCTGCCGCCTCTAATTCTGTGGTGACAGGTATACCCTTTGATGTTATATTTAGTATTACATTCTTATCTAGTGCAATGCATTGATGGTTAATTAACAGTTAGGTTCAATCCTTAATGTTAAAACAAATTACACTTATGTCCAGGAATGATTAAAGTATGTACTGCTTATGCTCAAACTTTAATTGACCCGGGTGCCATGCATTCCTTCATATCTGACATATATTGATAAGAATGTATCATTGACACCTATTCCTCTGGAGCAAGAGTTACATATTGCACTTCCAAATGGAGAGGTTATGAAAGTTGACACAGTATACAAATATTGCTCAATTATCTTAGAGGATATGAGGTTGAATGCTGATCTCATTGTCCTCCCACTGAAGTTTTTCGATGTTATCCTTGGAATGGATTGGTTGGCCTCCTGTCATGCTTCAGTAGACTGCTTCAGGAAGATTATTAACTTCAAAATTCCAAGCCAGCCTGAATTCAGTTATATTGGTGGTCAGAAACACCTAGCCTCAATGTTCATATCAGTAATGCAAGCTGGAAAGTATTTGATGAGTGGTGGTCAAGGATTTCTTGCTGTAGTCAAGGACCTTCAGCAAGAAGAAACCAAGTTGGAGGATATTCCCATAGCTCGAGAATTCCCTGATGTCTTCCCTGAGGATTTGACTAATTTACCTCCTAATCGGGAAGTCAAGTTCTCTATTGATCTAGTTCCTGGAACTAGACCTATATCAAAGGCCCCTTACCATATGGCCCTGGCTGAGCTAAAGGAACCGAAGGATCAATTGCAGGAGCTCCTAGATCGAGGATTTATTAGACCCAGTGCTTCTCCTTGGGGTGCTCCAGTTCTATTTGTTAAGAAGAAGGATGGTAATCTTCGACTCTGCATTGATTACCGGGGAATCAATAAGGTAACAGTGCAAAATAAGTATCCTCTGCCAAGGATTGACGACTTGTTTGATCAACTTCAAGGAGCCCAGATATTCTCAAAGATTGATCTCAGGTCAGGGTACCATCAACTCAAGGTCAAGGAGGGAGATGTGCCTAAAACAGCATTCAGAACCAGATATGGCCACTATGAGTTTTTGGTAATGCCGTTTGGGTTAACTAATTCCCCAGCAGCATTCATGGACTTAATGAACAGAATTTTTAAGCCATATCTGGATTAGTTTGTGGTGGTTTTCATTGATGATATTCTGATATATTCCAAGAGCCATAAGGAGCATGAGGACCACCTGAGGATCATGCTACAGATTCTTTGAGAGAAGAAGCTTTATGCCAAGCTGCAGAAGTGTGAATTTTGGTTGGATCAAGTATCTTTCTTGGGTCATATAATCTCTAAAGATGGTGTATCTGTGGACCTAAAAAAGATTGAAGCTATCATTAGCTGGAGCCGACCTTCCAATGTGGCAAAAATCAGAAGCTTCTTGGGGTTAGCCGGGTATTACTGCAAATTTGTGGAGAATTTCTCTCGCATTGCTCTACCCCTAACTCGCTTAACCCAAAAGCGAGTGAAGTTTGACTGGACAGTGGAGTGTGAGGAAAGTTTTCAGGAGTTAAAGCAGCGCCTGATGTCAGCTCCCATTCTTGTTCTTCCAACATGATATGAAGGTTTTACTATATATACTGATGCCTCTCGGAAAGGATTGGGATGTGTTTTAATGCAGAATGAAAGAGTGATAGCTTATGCCTTCAGACAACTAAAACCTTATGAGCAGAATTATCCTACTCATGATCTAGAATTGGCTGCTGTGGTTTTTGCTCTGAAGATTTGGCGGCATTATCTATATGGAGTGTCGTGTGATGTGTATACAGATCATAAGAGTTTAAAATACATCTTCACACAGAAGGAGCTGAATTTAAGGCAGAGGAGGTGGTTGGAACTATTGAAGGACTATGACCTGAATATACAGTATCATCCTGGGAAGGCCAATGTAGTAGCTGATGCCTTGAGCAGAAAATCCTCTTCTGAGTTAGCTGCTATGATTATTTCCCAGCCTCACGTATTGAGAGATCTGGAGAAGTGGGAGGTTGGTCTGAGAGTACAGCAGTCTGATGGGCTTGTTGCAGCACTTGTACTCCAGCCGACCTTAGTTGACAGAATCAAGTCCTCCCAGATGGAAGATCCAGATCTACAAAGAATTAAAGAAGTGGTACAGTCAGGAGTTTAGAATGAATTTTATATAATGGAAGATGGATCCCTGAAATTTGAAGGGAGACTTTGTGTGCCAAACAGTAAAGAGCTAAAGGCTGAAATTTTGAAAGAGGCTCACTACTCTCCTTATACTGTGCATCCAGGTGGCACTAAGATGTACAGAGACTTAAAGATAAATTTTTGATGGAAAGGCATGAAGAGGGAGATTGCTCAGTATGTGGTCAAGTGCTTGGTGTGTCAGCGAGTGAAAGCCGAGCATCAAAGGCCTGCGGGACCTCTTCAGTCTCTGATGATTCCATAGTGGAAATGGGAAAAGATTACAATGGACTTTGTGATTGGTCTGCCCAAAACCCCTAAGAGCAACGATGCTGTTTGGGTCATTGTGGACAGACTAACAAAATCAGCTCATTTCCTACCTTTCAGAGTTGGGGTCTCTAGTGAAAGATTGGCTAATTTGTATATTGAGCAGATCGTGAGACTCCATGGTGTTCCGGTATCTATTGTATCAGATAGAGATACCAGGTTTGTATCCTAGTTCTGGAAGAGTCTTCATAAGGCCATGGGAACCAAACTAAACTTCAGTACAGCCTATCATCCCCAGTCAGATGGACAATTAGAGAGGACCATACAGATTCTGGAGGACATGTTGCGAGCCTGTGTGATGGACTTGGGTGGAGCTTGGTATAACCACTTACCTTTGGTGGAGTTTGCATATAATAATAGTTACCAAGCCAGCATTCAGATGGCTCCATTTGAAGCTCTGTATGGTCGGAGGTGCAGATCTCCTATATGTTGGGATGACGTGGGGGAAAGGAAATTGCTAGGCCCTGAGCTTATTCAGCAAATAGTAGATAAGGTGCATTTGATCAGGGAGCATCTTTGTACAGCTCAGAGCAGGCAAAAGAGCTATGCTGATGTCAGAAGAAGGGAATTAGAATTCTAGGTTGGGGATCATGTCTTCTTAAGGGTATTACCAACCAAAGATGTGATGAGATTTGGGATTAAAGGAAAGCTGAGTCCACGTTATATTGGACCTTTCGAGATCTTGAGCAGAGTCGGAGAGGTTGCTTACAGCCTGGCACTGCCTCCGATTCTATCTGGGGTACACAATGTTTTTCATGTATCTATGTTGAGGAAGTATATCTCTGACCCTAGCCATGTCATAGCGTATGAGCCTATACAGTTAAGGAAAGATTTATCATATGAGGAGCATCCTATGCGTATCGTAGACCGCAAAGATCAGGTTCTGAGACGGCGTACCATTCCCTATGTCAAGGTGCAATGGAGTAATCATTCTGAGAGGGAGGCTACTTAGGAACTAGAGGAAGAAATGAAAGAAAAGTATCCATGACTATTTGTTGGGAATTGTATCCTAAAGCCAATCATTTGATGATTGTGCTGATATAAATTGTATATAAATTGATATATTAATAAAGTTATTTGGCATTTTATTCATTACAAGAACATCTTCTTAATACTCCTGAAAGTAATGAAGCCCTTAGGATCTTCCTCACGATAAAGGAGGATTTATCTTAGAAGGTCCTTAAAAGAGTTCGCGACCAAATGATATACTATGACAGGGCCATAGTACTATCAATTATAGGACGTTGTATATCATATTTGTTGGTTATCCTCTTAACCAAGGAGTGTAGAGACACTGGTATGACATAGAGGTGAAAGTGTAGGAGTACATTTCACCGAACGTGACTCATTTCTGGATACTCTACTGTCAAGAGTTAATCCAAAAAGATATAGGTATAAGTATCCTTTAGACCTGAAGATCACAACCAGTGGCTTACAAGCAACTCATTGTACTTAGGTGCCGGACCACCTGGATTTCTAATCTAGCTACGAAAGGTTACTGGGTGCAGTCAAGTACTTGTGGTAGTCAGTTGTGGATCAAGATGGAATTTGACCTATCCCATTAAAAGGAGAAATGCTTGTGTTTCAATTTAGCAAGACCTTGGCCAAGGCACTTCATGTGAAAGTCACATGATCACTAAAGTTGAAATCACTTTATGGATTTGCTATTTAGAGTTGACAGGCTCTTAAGCCATCCTTAGCATTTGTGGTCAAGAGGATGAATTATACGGTAACTGTTTCTTAGGGTTCTTGGAGTTTGCTCGGCAACTCTTCGACCTATCCGGACGTTGGGTTCCATTGCTAGATGGGCACATCGATTAGTATAGAAAGTTGTTTTTATGCTACCGTCTTAGGTTCGAACCTAGAGAGTCACACGCATAGAAGTTTCCTAGGATGATCTATTTGCTGATCAACGATTGAGAATCGTATATGATTTAATTAATCAATTTGATTGATTGAATTATCTCAATTGGGTTAAGTACAATTGAATAAGATTCAATTTGGTTTAAGTCTATTAGAAGGACAAGTCAATTTTAAATATTGATTTGAAATTAGACTTGATTTGAATTTAAATAGATTCAGGACTAGCCAAATTTGATTTGGGCTTGGACCATGATCTATGTGGGTTAAGTCAAATAAATTCAGATCAGAACCCAAACCTCTCGAATATGGATCTCATATGATGAGATCCATATTCGAGAGGTTTGGGTATGAGATGGCTAAAATCTTATCTCATGAGATAGAATTTAATGCATGACATTTATTTACCGAACGTCGGATTTATCCCTCTTTGGTTTTCTTCGAACGTCGGAATTAAACCAAGCGCCGCACCTTCGCCGTCTCTTTGCTTTTGCCAAACAACGGATTCTTAAATGTCAAAATTAAATGTCAAGGCTAAATCGAGACTATAAATAGAGGGCATTCCCTCACCAGAGAACACACAAAACAAAAAATAGAACAACAATACACGATTTGTCATGGATTGTAATTCTAAATTGTCGTGGATTGAAATTCTAAAATGTTAGAATAGAAAATCCTGGTGATTCTGGTGTTAGCGGAAGCCTGGTGGATCTTGGAGGAAGATTCAAGTGAGAGGACTCAAGATCAGCAAAGCTATTTTTTTGCGAGCTAGCACTCCCAGAAATCTGATCATTCGGGGCTTTGCGTGGACGATACTAGAGGTCGGACGATTGAACGGCTGCAGAGAAATAAAGATTTACCTACTGTTCTTAAGGTAAGTGATTTGATCCCTAGATCTTAAGGTAGGCTTCAAGATAATAATGTGACTAGTCATCTTGAAGATCAAGATATGATCTTGATGTTTTTATATGCATATTTTAGATCAAACGACCCTGAATATACAGGCAAAGATATGATCTTGATGCATATTAGATAGATTAATATGTAATCTTTTAATTTCCGCAATGATAATAGTTATCAATTTTTAAAATATGCATGCCTCGGAGACTATTTCTCTCTACAAATGGTATCAGAGCCATGGTTTCGTTAATGATCTAATTTATTGCATGTAAATTAATATTCTCATTAATTGTGTAATTATGGCTAAAACTTATCACAAGGCCATATAGTCACAGGTGGATTGAAAATCCGAATTATCAATCCAAATTTCCCATTCAATGAGGTATTCTGTGACATATTGCCGTGCGATTATTTTATCGTTGATGCTTTGTTTAAAGAAAATTTAAATTGTGCTTTGGCATCAAAACATAGATTACACACACTCTCAAAAGATATTTTATATTTGATACATATTGATGTTGTATAAAACCATAATATTTGCATGTTTAGTATAAAAACATAGATATGATATATGATGGCATGATGTCTATGTTATAAAATATACAAATATTTATGAGAGTTTTATTTGAATGTCAAATATTAGTTCATAATTTTTTTTTAGATATAATCTAAATATAGGAATTATGAGTAGTAACATTATGCTTGATTGAAATATATGACATGTTAACATGAAATATATTTAATAATTTGGGTTAGCTAAATCGGATCCATAAAGGGTTAGACTCTAAGGTTTGAATCAACTGAACTAAAAGAGTATTTGTTCAAGTCTAATTAGATTAGGTTAAGAATGCTCTAAATCAAACAATAGTTGTAGTTGATCAAGTCCTTCTCTTTGATTAAACCAAATGGAAGTAGATTAGGCTTCATGGTTGAGCATGAATCTATTAGATGGTCAAATCAGAATTGGTTAACCATATGATGTCAAGGTGGGATGGTAAGTTGCTCTAGGATCAACGATCGAATGGTTTTTAATTGGAAGCTACTCGTATTGATACGTCTTTAATGAGTTAATGATATATCCCTTCCATCGATCTCTCTCACCTGGTCATTGTGGTGAACCATTTATGATTCAGATCATTTACCTGATTCGGATTGACCCATGCCTGTAAGGATATTAGTATGACTGATTTAGGTGCCACTTAACCTGACTTAATCTTGTTTCATTCTACCGATTTCATAGATTTAGTGGGAGAACTTGATTAGTCAATTTATCTTCATATTATTAAAATTCTCTAAAATTATTAGGTCCTTAAAATGAAATAGTTATATGATAACTAGATCATAGCCTCCCATTAAGGTGGGTGATAATAAGTCCGATGTCTTGATAATCATTGGAGGCACTCCATGCCTGGTGCTTGTCAACCATCGGAATTATCATTCATTATATGATAAGTCATCGTAACTATTAAATAAACAGTCAGGTGAGCCGAGCTTAACTCGGGCTTGGTTGTCTATTGATAGGTTACACTGATTATATCATTTAATGGTTCGACCTAACCAAAACTTTCAGTGGAGGCACTTCATGCCTGCTGAAGAGGTATATAGGGCAAAACTGAACACTAAGAATTGTTTGGGGAAACAATTGGTTTTGAACCTACTCTTAGATGCATATGGGTTAGCCAAGCTTCACTTGGGCCTGTATGTAGTTTATGTAGATCTTAGTGCCCGCTAAAGAATTAAGAATAATTCTTCGAATTGGGGTGTAGAGGTTGCCAATTTAAATAAAATAGTGGGAGAATCTTTAGACTAAGTTCAAGTCTTTAGACTGAATCAATTTATATACTAATAAACTTTAGTTTTTCCTTATACAGAATATGACCATTAATTTATCATTAAGGTCCCTATTGGATAGTGACAAATTGAATGGTTCCAATTTCAATAGCTGGTTCAGAAAACTTAAGATCGTCCTTGAGCATGAGAGGATTCTATATATTCTGAATAATCCTGCACCAAAGATACCTGATGCAAACACCCAAAGTTCTAAGAGACACTTATCAGAAGTGGCTCAATGATAGAACTAGCGTGCGTTGTATCATGTTAGCAGCAATGAACGATGAATTCGGTCGCCGGTTCGAGAATGCTCAGCCAGAAGAAATCATTCAAGCGTTGAATAAATCTTTCGGCACACCCGACGATGTTGAAAGGCACAAGACTAGTTGTGCTATTTTCAATGCTCGAATGAGAGATGGATCTCATGTCACTGATCATGTATTGTACATGATCGAGAAGATAGAACTCCTAAGCAAGCTCAGCTTTCCCTTACATGAGCAGTTGGAAAAAGATGCGATCCTGAATTCCTTGCCTCCATCCTTCCGACCTTTCCTTACTCATTTTCGAATGACAAAGCCTGCAGTCAACTACCACAGTTTGTTGGGGTTGTTACAGAACTTTGAGAAGGATAACCAGCTCTCTAAGGGTTTGGTTAATATGGTTGAAGGATCTAAGGTAGGGCGTAAACCCTTTGGGAAAGGGAAGAAGAAAAAGAATAATAAAAAGGTGCAACATGCTAGGACATCTATAAGGGGTTAGATGCAGAAGAAGAAAGTTGATAAAAGTCAAGCTGAATGCTTTCACTACAAGATGCAAGGGCACTAGAAGAGGAACTGTCCTCTTTACATTGCCACACTTGATCCAAACAGGCCAAAGAAGAAAAAGGAGCAAGATGTTGCTCAACAAGGTATTTATATGATAACACCTTGTAATTTTTCTATATATGATAATCAGACCTGGGTATTGGATACCGGGAGTCCTTTTAACATTTGCAATTCATTGCAGGGACTACAGGTTACCAGAAGATTTGAGGACAATGAAAGATTCCTAAATGTCGGCGATGGAAGATTAGTTCCAGTACTGGCATTAGGAGTTCTTGAAATAGTTTTCAATAGAAATGTCATTAGACTAAATGATTGTTATTTTTGCCCAACGTTCTTATTGAACGTAATTTCTGTAGGCCTTCTGGCCAAAAATAATTATGAAATTTTAATAAAGGATGTTACTTTGAATATCATTATGAATGGAGTCACTGTAATAACTGGGCATTTATCTAATGGCATTTATATATTATCATAGTCTGTGAATGTAGTGTACGAATCAAGTAAGTGCCCTAGAACAACTGATGTCACATATATTTATCTTTGGCACCATCGGCTGGGTCATATCAACAAGAACAGATTAAACAGGTTAACTCAGAAGGGCATCCTTCGATTTGATGATTGTGAATCATTAACTATCTGTGAATCATGTCTTCTTGGTAAAATGACCAAGTCATCTTTTACTGGAAAAGGTGAAAGAGCCAAAGAGCTATTGGGTCTAGTACATACTGATGTATGTGGACCAATGAGCACTTGTGCCAAAGGTGGATACTACTACTTCATTACTTTTACAGACGACCTTTCTAGATTCGGTTATGTCTATCTTATGCGACATAAATCTGAATCATTTGAAATGTTCAAACTATATCATAAAGAAGTAGAAAAACAAACAGGAAAATGTATTAAGACTCTTCGATCAGATCGAGGAGGCGAATACCTTTCCAATGAATTTGTGACATATTTAAAGGAGAATGGGATTTTCTCCCAATGGACTCCTCCTGGAACACCGCAACATAACGGTGTCGGAAAGAAGGAATCGAACTCTGTTAGACATGGTTCGGTCCATGATGGGTTTTGCAAGCTTGCCAATATCATTTTGGGGATATGCATTAGAATCAGCTTGTCATATTCTTAATAAGGTTCCAAGTAAGTCTGTTTCTAAAACTCCACATGAGATGTGATATGGACATAACTCGGTTATTACCTATCTGAGAGTCTGGGGGTGTCTGGCTTATGTGAAACGTGCAAAATCCGACAAACTTGAACCCAAATTTGATAAATATTTTTTCATTGGCTATCCGAAAGAAACAAAAGGATATTACTTCTACAATACTAAAGAACAAAAGTTGTTCATTAGTAATAGAGCAGTTTTTCTTGAAAAGGAGTTTGTTGACCCAATTGATGATTTTGATGATTAACAAAACTATTTGAGTATAACATTTGAAGTTACTAATGATTTTGATTAAGTTTTTCAGTTTATAATCAAATTCACAATCAAATCAAGTTCTAGTTCGAATCTAATGTCAAGGTAAGATTGCAGACATTAGAGTCGACTGAATCACAGAGTCGACTCCGCAGAAGTTAGAGTCGACACCGAGACTGTTAGAGCCGACTCCACAGAAAAGATAGAATGATGATTTTTCTGGTCACGACTTAGAGTCGACTCCTGGACTGTTAGAGTCGACTCCAGAAGATTTTGTGTCGACCCCAGAAAAGTCAGAGACGACTCCAGATTCGGATTTTTTCGATTTAGAGCCGACTCCAGAAAAGTTAGAGTCGACTCCAACCCAGAACGAAAAACTCAAATTGCCAGATCATCTCTAACGGTAATATTTCTATTTTACACTTGTTTCTAACGGATATATTTTTTAGGCAATGGATATTCTAAAAATGGATTAAGAAATCTATAAAAAGGGAAGAAAAAACAAGAAGAGAGAAAAAAAAAAACAAGAGAAAAAGAAATAGAGAAAAATCAAAAATCCGAAAAAGAAGAGGAAAGAGAAAGATCTAGAAATTTCCAAAAAAAGAGGAAAAGCATTCCTTTTGGTGATTTCCCAAAGAAAGAGAAGTTTCTAGCATTCAATCTTCTAAGCTTCAAGAAGAATCTAAAGGAAATCCACTCAAGAGAAGAGAAGAAGCAAGCCACCAAGATCTGCAAATCAGGCTTTGATTCCTATCTCTTTTCTTTCTATATTGTTATTTGCTCATTGGAGG
Organism: Calamus simplicifolius; assembly: GCA_900491605.1. Classification (NCBI taxonomy): domain Eukaryota; kingdom Viridiplantae; phylum Streptophyta; class Magnoliopsida; order Arecales; family Arecaceae; genus Calamus; species Calamus simplicifolius. The sequence continues at coordinate 3,041 of UESW01002091.1, read as the reverse complement.
AGCTTTATTTGTAAAAATTATTTTATTGTTTGCTGGGTCAATCAGGGGATTGATTCAGTTGAGGCTGTTAGCCTTGTGCAAGCAGTTGCTTGTGTTGTAAGGTTGTGTGCTGGTGAGCCTTGAAAACCAGCTGGGTTCGTTGTGCACCCGGAAAACAACAAGTTTGAGTTGTGAGCTTGTAAAACAACTCTGCTGTAATCAGATTGATTATAGTGTGGACCCAAGAACTTGGGAGTGGATGTAGGTGTAGGTACACCGAACCACTATAAAATCTTGTGTTTGCCATTGTTTCCTTGTCTCTATCTCTATTCTATTATTGTGTATTTTGTATTTCATCTATTAATTTCACTTCCACTGCAAACATTTTTAAAAGAGTTTAATTTTTGAAAAACCCAATTCACCCCCCCTCTTGGGTTGCATCTGGACCAACAATTGGTATCAGAGCTAGTGCTCATTTGATTTGATCTAACGATCAAGAGTAAAGATCCACATGGCAACTCAAGCTGGTTCATTTTTCGAAGGCCAATCTACAAATAGACCACCCTTGTTTAATGGCTTAAACTATGGTTATTGGAAGGCTAGAATGAAAATTTTCATTCAAGCACTTGACTATGATCTATGGAGCATTATAGTCAATGGACCACACACCCACACTAGAATTAATGGCATGGAGATTCCTAAACCCGAAACGGAATGGGATGAACATGATAAAAATTGGCACAACTTAATGCCAAGGCTATGAATGTTTTGTACTGCTCATTAGATGCAAATGAATTCAATCGTATATCTATTTGCATTTCTGCTAAGGAAATCTGGGATAGACTTGAGGTTACCCATGAGGGAACAAATCAAGTCAAAGGAATCCAAGATTAACATGCTAGTTCATAAGTATGAATTGTTTAAAATGGATGCATGTGAATCTATTTCTGATATGTTTACAAGATTTACTGATATAGTTAATGGTTTAAAAAGTCTTGGTAAATCTTATGATAATTCTGATCTTGTGAAAAGGTTTTGGTTCCTTGCCTAGGACTTGGGAAGCTAAAGTGACTGCAATACAAGAGGCAAAGGATCTAAGTACCCTACCCCTTGGAAGATTATTGGGATCCTTGATGACTCATGAGCTTCAAGTTAAGCAACATAGATGATGAGTCAAAGAAGAAGAAACTATGGCTCTTCAAAGAATGGAAGAGAGCCTCATGAATCTGAAGATGAAAGTGATGATGAGGACATGCACTCATCACAAGGAAGTTTAAAAGATTCATGAAGAAGAAAGAAGTTTGAAAAGAAAAAAGCTAGAAAAGATGACAAGGGGCAAAGAAAAAGAAGTTATCTGTTTTGAATAATAAGCCGGGGCACTTTAAATCTGAATGCCCACAACTAAAGAAAACAAAAAGAAAAAGAAGGCAATGATGGCCACTTGGAGTGATTCAGAAAGCTCTTCCGAAGAGGAAGAAAAGAGTGAAATGGCCAATCTATGCTTCATGGCGGACAATGATGAGGTAAGTCCGATTTCTTGATGATTTTACTTTGATGAGTTGCATAGTGCTTTTATGAATTGATGGATGATTTTGCAAATTAAGTTCAAAGAACAAAGATCTGAAAAATCAAATGCAAAAATCTTAAAATGAAAAGAAAATGAAAAGAAATTTTGATAAAAGAAAAAGAATTAAAATGAAAATGAAAAAAAAAGAGTTGATAACTTAAACCTATAGTTGATAAATTTACTTTGAGCTCTACAAACTTAATATGATTTTACAATCAAAAAGCTATTTTTGATAAAGCTGGATTAGGATATAATCCACTTAAAAAGCAAAAATCCTTGAAAAATATTTTTGTACATGCTGAAAAATCATCAAATATTACTTGTTTTAAATGTGAAAAAAAGGACATAAATCTTATATGTAAAACTCCAATGATAAAATGAAAGAAGATTTGGGTTCCCAAAGGAACAATATTTATTGCTCTAACCATGAAGGACCCAAGAAAGCTTGGGTACCTAAAGTTAAAGATTGAATATTTTGCAGGAGTGTCTTGCAGCCATCAGACTGAAAAGAAAGTGGTACCTTGATAGTGGTTGCTCAAGACACATGACGGGTGACAAAGATCAATTCATCACCCTTGAATCGAAAAGAGGTGGAGTAGTTACTTTTGGTGATAATGGTCAAGGCCATATCATGGGTATTGGTAAGATTCAAATTACTCCATCTACTCATATTGATAATGTTTATATGTTGATGGACTTAAGCATAACTTAATAAGTATTAGCCAACTGTGTGATAAAGGTTTCAAAGTTTCTTTGAAGCTTCTATTTGCACTGTTACTAATCCCATTGATAACAGCATTATTCTTGTTGGTAAACGTTATGGCAATGTGTACTTAATTGATTTAGAGTAATTTATCTCCAAGTAATCATTGCTTAGTTGCTAATAATGCTAAGATGAATGAGATTGGTTGGCTATGGCACCGTAGATTAGGTCATGCAAGCACACACCTAATTTCTAAACTATTGAAAATGGATCTAGTTAAAGGTATTCCTAGTTTAAATTTTGAAAATAATCGAATCTGTGATGCATGTCAATTTGGAAAACAAACAAGAACTTCTTTCAAATCTAAGAATGTTGTTTCAACTACTAGGCCACTAGAGCTACTACACATGGACCTTTTTGGACCTACTAGAACCACAAGTCTAGGAGGAAAGAAATATGGTCTTGTGATAGTAGATGATTACTCTAGATTCACTTGGGTAATGTTTTTGGCTCACAAAGATGAGACTTTCTCAATATTCCTGAAATTCTTAAGAAAGTCACAAATGAGAAAAACACTACCATAGTGTCTATTAGAAGTGATCATGGAACTGAATTTGAAAATCACTTATTTGAAATTTTTTGAAAAATGGTATACATCATAATTTTTCAGCACCAAGGACCCCTCAACAAAATGGAGTTGTAGAAAGAAAGAATAGGACTTTAGAAGATATGGCCCGTACCATGCTATGTGAAAGTAAACTCCCGAAATACTTTTGGGCGGAAGCTATTAAT